>LR990864.1:4846386-5148440 GCA_905163395.2 Endotricha flammealis | reverse complement strand
CACCGTAGCCTATAGACGCTTGCAATATCGGGGGTATCACTCGCGCGTTACCAATCCTCCCAACCCCCCCAAGTGGAGCTCTGGAGACCCTACTCACCATAGGAACACAACATGGCTCAGACCAATGCTATTTGGCTACGATCTTCTGTAAGGTGCAGGTCCATTTAATTTCTATCTGATAAGTTTCGTTGTGAGTTTTGGGAACGTCAATAAGCTTCATTGCTTATTGTCAATTTGAGGTCGCCTTTGTTGATTCTGGTCTATACGAGACACAGCGGTGGGAATGTGTGGTGAATTTGTCCCTGATTCTGTGAGATGGTGTATTATCGAATTATTCCATTTCATAAATGCTCTACCAGTTCAAACACTAAAAATAATCACAAGTACCAAAATGAGATTTCGCAGTTACTATGTGTATAATAACCGAATATCGTAATTGGTTCAAAATTTTAAGCGACGTCGAACAGCAGAATTAATTACATCACTCATTTGTAATAAAGCCTGTTGGTATAAAGACAACATTTGCTTACCCCCTTTCAACGCCCTGCCCTACTCTGCTACCACAATACACAAATTAAACAGTCGTTCAACTATTACAATAATAACTACTTACTTACTTGTACAGTCGACCAATGAAAGAGAGTAGGGTAGAGAACTAAGAATAAAGATTTTTATGCGAATAATGTATGCATCGTTGCAAAATTAAAAAAATTAAAAAAAAATTAAATAATAATTACTAAATTAATATTATTATTGTTTATTTAATTATTTAAATTAAGTTCAAAATATTTATTTGCAAGAAGGTCCTCACAGACACTTTATCACGTCAATGATTACATTACAGTATTAAAGTATTGAAACCGTTATGAAACTTTCATTACCTACATTCAGTGTCGTTCACTGCCTACAGTACTGTATGAATAAAAAAATTCACGTAAATCTCTTTACGCCATATTTAGAAATCTTTTTTCATATTAATGGCCCTGGTTGACTATTTTCTTTGTTGAATATACATAAAACTTGGACGTTTATTAGCATCGTAAAATTACATTTTGATGACCTTTTCTCACCAAGATCAATTAATTTAATATTATCTCAGTAAAAGAGCCGCGCTCTTGACGCTGTAGCAACTTGCTTTTTCCTCTGTATGTCAGCTCTTTCACATCTATACTAGTATTATAAAGAGGAAAGATTTGATTGTTTGTTTGAATTGAATAAAATTCAAAATTCAAAACTTATATTCAGAGAATAGGTTTTCACAAACACGTTCTCTTGTCAGAGTATACAGTAATAAATGATTTGTATAAATTAATCTACTCTATAAACTACTACCATTTCGGAAACAAAGCAAAATGACCACTGGTAAAAAGAAATGGCGAAAGAAAACCAGTTACGGCCTTTTTTGTCATTTAAAAATATATCGTACTTTTCTTTTTTCTTTTCTTTTTCAACATAAAATTTAAAACTAGGTACATACATACAACATTACGTACGCGGAATGTCAATAAATAGTGCCATTAATTTGTCTCAACTTAAAATTAAATCTAAAATATAAAATGCTAAATCGGTGTTAAAGATAGTAGCAGACCGCCCGCAAGGCAGCAACCGTTCTCGTGTATTAATAGGCTCCGAAACTACAGGACCGATTTCAAAAATTCTTTCACCAGTAGAAAGCTACATTATCAGGGAGTGACATAGATTATAGCTTTTCCCGAAATTCAATGCGGTTCCCACGGGAACGGGTCCGGAACTTCAAAAAAGCTAGTCTCTTATAAGACAAGTGGGATGACGCCTGCTTTCCTTTACTTGATCCATGCAAACAACGCTTCCTCTCCTACCTTGTATCTTTGCTGTTTTCTTTCTGAAGTTTTTGATAAACGTGTCTTTTATGTTATTTTTTTTTTATTGCATTACATGTACATCATACATTTTTTTTACTAATCATTTATGTCACACTGCTGGGCAAAGGCCTCTCCTCTTTTTCTCCAACTATCCCTCTCCGCTGTTTTTTCTTCCAATCAAATTCCGTCAGTTCGTCAAATCTGTTCTTTTATTCAAATCAAATTCGTCAAGTCTGGACAAAGGCCAAGAGGAAGACCAAGAAAGAGATGGACATTATATTACTGTACATAATACATAGCAGTTATCTACATGCACCTTTTAAGGTATACCAACTTGACTTCCAGATATATATTGACTGAATTTATAAATGAGTTAAATCGACCTATCGATTTTATTCTAGGAGGCAGGTAATGAGATTGGATAGGGCCCAGCACTGTAAGCATAATTTTGATTATTTTTGATCCGGAAGCGTATAATGTTAATATTATATATATACCAACCGAGGCCTTACGTTTTTATTAAATTACCGCTTCCCAACATAAAATTTCAATAATAAGTAAAGTAGTTCAATGAAGTATAGTTACTGTATTATTTCTCAATTTTTATTAACGCGGTTTGTAAACAGAGATCAAGCCTTTGTACGCGAATTATTGAGAATGACGAGTGTTGTATATGGTATATTAATCAATTTGTTTACATAAAAGAAAATTATTAATACGAGTATTACCACGTTATAAATTACTTACCCACCATGTTGTGTAAAAATTACGATCAATGGTAACACAGTGGATAAGATAGCAGTGAGGAATTCCACATGTCTACCTAGAGCCGTAAAAAAGGCGTGATATCCAGCCACCACCCTCCTCAACCACATGAGTAGCGACATTGTTGCATTAGTCAAACGGTAAATTCATAAAAAAAGGAAAATGTACAAATTTGTACCTAATTTACTTGTTTATTACACTAAATAAATATTTATTTTACGTTGGATAGCAAAAGTCACGTTTTAAACCCTCTGTCAACCCTCTCGACGTATTTAGTCTTATCGCATCTATTGACAAAACATTCTAAACGCAACCTAACAAGAATTCTGTCATATGTTTTTTTCAAATGCTACATTCACCCATACCACTGGGTCATAGGTCAAGTCTTTCATTTGGTGTTACAAAATTTGTAAGTCTAGCATTTATACCTATCACAATTGCTTATGTAAGACGACAAAGATGCATAATATACATTTTAAAAGTCTTAAAATATTGTTAGCGTTGCCATTTCTGAGTGAAATTGCTAAATATTGCGATCATGCCTAACATTAGGTAATGTAAGACCATGACATAACATTTTCTATGGAAATGTCCCGGTGTCAAAAAGACAATCTACCTTCAAGATCTTGATTTAGACAATTTTAGTAATGAAAGTCATTTAAGGCCTATGGTCCACGCAGCCGCTCAGTGTCCACGAGATGTCTACCTTTCGTCATGCAGTGCGTGCGGCAGCATATCTCTGCTCGAAAATAAAAACTGAGACGTTTTGTAGCGTCATTGACGATTGCATGAAACAGTGTGGATATAACGAATTTCCATAAAACGCCTATCGTCATTTGTAGGTTGCATGCATTCGTCAAATGACGCGTTCGTAGTAGGCTTAATATCAAGAGTTTTCGCTGAACGATAATGATTTTTGTTGCCTTTTCATAATTAATATCAAGAAGATAAATGACTTAGTTGCTATTATGTCTTAAAAAAATTGGCGAAGACACTATGTTTGTGTCACTTAAAGAACTTAAAAAAGATATCGAACAATTGTCAGACTTGGTCATATTATTTGAACGCGTCGGCTTCATTGCAATAATTAAACGGGCGTTTTTTTTCAATAAATTAACATCTTTAATCATATCGGTTCTGTTCTCGTAACAAAAACAAGTATCAATCTAGTCTTATCACGAGCTATTACGCTCATTTCCTATTTTGTATGATTGAGGTAACGCATGAAATTGAGACAAGATTTTTAAGTTTTGGTCACGAGAAAGGTTACCCATTTGAACCATTAAAAACCACTATCAAAATAAAATTTCAATACCATCAACATTTGGATTAAAATATTATTTAGGATTTCAATTTATCATATATTATAAATGAGTTTGTTTGCTTGTTTGTTATTCCTTCACGGCTTGACTAAGCAGCCAATCATTATGAAAATTTGTATAAATATTATCATGGGTACAGAGCCCAACATATACGTTTGCGTGTATTTACTTATGCACAGCAGCGCCACCTATATCAGGCTTTTGACCAAATCCTACGGAAATCGCGTACTTTTCGGGATAAAAAGTATGTGTTAATCCAAGGTATCAGCTACCTACATACCAAATATCATAAATATTGGCTCAGCTATTTGAGCGTGAAGAAGTAACAAACATACACATGACTTTCGCCTTTATAATATTGGTAGGATAATCTACAAGTACACTATCATTGTTATTAAGTTGAAATTATTCCTTTTAATATCTAGATTATTTATTCTAGCGCTGCCGTAGACCAAATAAAAGGTTACACTATCGTTATAATTTAAAAGCTAATGAGAACGAACTGTCTTAGAACAATCTAATTAAAGAACGAGTACTAATTTCTTTTATAATTAGGTGTCGACTATGGGTAATTAAAACAAAATACCTACTACGTTTCTCATGATCGCTAAATCGCGTGATTTTTGGCATTTTCGCCCACTGTGCATTATTTTACAGCGCCGAATAACTAAAAGTTAGTTAAATTTTATTAACATATTAAGATGTTTTGACATTTTAAATTACTTTTAAGTCAAATTATACCTTTAAATTAAATTGATTAAAACTATAATAGGTAGGTATAAACTTTTCGCTAGCATTTATGATACCTACTTATTAGCGAAGCCTGGGCAACTTTGCAGGTGTGTATCCTGTTATCCTCACAAAATTTAAGTACAGAACCTACTCTTTAATAATAGTAGAGCCCTTTAGATTTTGGTAGCAAGCTGTCAATCCACACCAGGGTTGTTACGGATGCAATAATTTAGACATCCGCGGATGCGGATGCGGATGCGGATTATTAGAAGTTCACATCCGCGGATGCGGATTTGATGCGGATGCGGATGCGATGCGGATGCGACTGCGGATTTTGGGATTTTAAAAGGATAATTATTTCAATTTTAAGTGCATATATAACTGAAAATTAATTTAATTTTAACTTTTTAATTATTTAATCATATTTTTAGAACAAAATTACACAAGTTTTTAGTTTTACTGATACAACAGAATTTTAAGCTTCGAGTTTCATAATCAAAAGTCTTTGTTTAATAATTAAACTTAAAAACTGGTGAATTATATTTAATAAATAGCAATATTGCAGCCTTCTCAGCTTCCAACCTGTTTCTTAGTGGATTATATATTAACCCAGCTCCACTAAATCTACATCCGTAAAAACTCCGCATTGATTGATGCGGATGTGAATGCGGATGCAGATGTCTGAATTAATGCGAATATTCCGCATTTACGGATGCGGATGCGAATATTCGTAACACCCCTGATCCACACTAATCCATAAGTTGGGTGTAGGAAGTAGGACCCTAATACATTTTTTCCCCACAGGTGGCTTGGAAGCGCGTTCTGGCAGCTTACTAAGTACTTTAAAGTACCTTTTATAATATTTGACTATATGAGGAATGCAAGTTTGACTATTGAATTTTTCGGATCATTGCAGATTTAAATAAACGATTTAGGTCATAGATTGGTAGGTAAAGGTTAGTAAAAATAAAAGTATTAAAATTGTGTATCTAGTATTTATTTTTATTCAAAGACTGCGACTAGATGTGTATTTCACATTTTGAGTTTTTTGAGAGTTGATGTTATTTTTAGGTTGCATTTAGAATCTCCTGTTGAACTGGCTGTTAAATGTAGGCTGGTTGTTGAATGTGGGGTGGGGTGAGTTGTATTCGGGTTTGGGTCCTTGGGCAAGAAGTTGGGCTACTGCCTTAGCAATGGCTTCTGGCACTGGTGGGGGTGTGGGCAGATGAGCTCCCTGGAGAGATAAGAATATATTAAAACATAAATAATGATTTAATAAAAAATAATTATGATTTTCAATAGAGATCATTTCTTCATGCTCACAGTCACATGCGTCATGCCTTAAAAGTATAAACTCAATTTTTCTATACACGTACCCAAATACGTCCTCCGAAGCATAATTTCGAACGAACATTTAATCCAGATACTATTATTTAACATACAAATCTAATAAAAATAATAATTAACTGTAACATATTTTTAATTTCCTGTTTATTTTGAAACTAGATCTAAAGTAATAGGCATGGATATTTTGAATTTATGCTGGTTATACTAAATTTATAATCTAAAATCTCTGGTTAGGTTCGGGCTTGGGTGGGTGAGCTGCAATGTAATCAAGAGCTCTCTGGATGTATGCGGGGATAGGCTCAGGTGCGGGGGGAGTAGGCAGATGGGCACCCTAGAACAAATGATAAAATTAGTCAAATTTAAGAAAAAAAGTCTTTCGTCAAACATGACCTTTTTTTTAAAATCTCCAGAGTATTGGATAATACCATGTTGTATCCAAATAATCTTTGTCTCGTGTTAACAATTTATTTTCATGCAAATTAGTTTTCTTATCACTGTCGGTTCCAAATGTTATTGTTTAAATTGATGAATGAGATACATCATCATTATCTGTTTTCTTTAAATTCTTCAGATAATCTTGATTTTTAAGGGAGCATTGTAAAGGTGGTAAAGATGTTTTATTTGAATAGTTGCAAAAGTAAACCTGAAACAAAGGTTAACGAAGATATCTTACCTGGGGTTGATAACCGAACTCGTTGGCGATGTAAGTCAGCTGGATGGGTTGGCCCTCGGGGGAGGTGTATTGGTTGGAGCCTTGAACCTCAATAGCTTCGTCCTCCTAGAAAAGAAATATTACAAAATCAGTAAAAGATTTTTGCTAAAAAGACCCTTGTAATCTTTTACAAGGCAACACGTTGACCTAAGAACCCAGAGAATTATTGCAAAAACTTTTCTTAGGTATCTTTTGTTCAAGATATGAATAGTGAAACAGCAGAATTAGGAGACAAAAAATACGGTTTCTAATAATGCATAATAAATTAGAAGTTTTCTTTGTTTATTTGGAAAGTTTTATTTGATTGAATTTAGAAGTATTAACACTGTTATAAAATTGAGTGTGATTTGTAAAGATATGTTTTATTATATATCTATCTATATTATTTTTATTCAAATAGGCATATTACAAGCACTTTCGAATCGTCATATTTTTCCTACCACCAGTTCAGACGGCAGATTTGTACTGAGAAGAACTGGCTATTGTTGTCTAATAGATGATTTGGAAGTTTCATTTCCATTCAAATTCATCAGGAACCTTGATCATACTATTGGTGGCTCAAACAAGATCAACCTCATTAAATAACAATTTCTAAGTAAGGTCGCTAGTCAGATCATTGAAGATATTAAGATGATAATCAAAATCATTTTGTTTTCAACTATTGCGTAAACTGATGACCTTAAACGAAATATCAAGGTTTCAGTATTAAATTTACATATATTGACCGTAAGTTCATCTAAAATGTCACTTAGACGACCTTCGGGATGTACTGTATATAATTTATAGTTTCGGTACATCCTAGAATCGATATCATTCCTAACATGTGTTACTAAATTACTTCTCACATTACACTCAATGAATCAATTGTTGCTTTGCAAATTATTAACATTATTTGATTCTTATACAAGTTCAATGCAATATTTAGAGTCGGCAGCGCGTTAGTTTTCCTGGTATTGCAAACGTCTTCAGGCTGCCGTCACTGCTTACCATCAGGCGTTCGTATTCTTATTGCCACTTTAGTGATTAAAAAAACAATAACAAAACTAATATTAGATTTTATAATATCTATGTATTAAATAATATTTAAATGTGTTGCATCAGTTCAGAATCTCCGCAATCTTTTGAGCAATGAATATTTATGATGCACTAATATATCAGTATTTATAATATAATGTAATAAACTATGCATTTTATTGACACTGGCTTGTTTCAATGACTTCTAGTAAGCTTCCTTGTTACGAATTTTTCAAATGTATCGTTTATGAAACCCGGGTTGCAGAAGGCACTCTAAGCAATGTAATTAGATTACAGTAATTAAGCTAAAGACCATAAGATGATTTAATAAAAGTGACCTGCACCAACTTGCAGTAGAATAGCGTGGTATTACCTCTTCATCATATTCCAGAAGTGGGTCGAATTATTGTGAATACTTAGAACTTTTAGAAATGTGGTTATTCCTAAATATAGTTTCTAAATCCTTGGTATACATAAATTGTGGGTATTTATCTAAATAGCTGTTAATGAATGGAGGAGATACGCATAATGCCCTTGAGGATATGTCAAACAACTGACATTTGAATGACATTTGACACAGAAAAGAACAGAGTAACCGATAATTTCCGCAATATTATCTTTTATGCTGTTATAGTGACAAACAAGAGTTTCTCTCATCTAAGATTTTATTGCGAGTACTTTTGACTTTAAGTATATTTTTAGAAGTGAAATTTAGAATATAATGCGGATTGATTACATTCTAGTCAGTCCGTCTGAACTGGTAGGATGATTCTTTTGCTTTCCTAAACCTAATCATTTAAGCTTGCCATATTTTGACTTTGAGCTTTTCAGCAACATCAAGTCTCTAGTCTTTCTAGTGGAATTAGAAGTGCTGGGGTGAATTCCGATCCTCACTTTCGCATGTTAAATTATCTCCTACTAATATTATAAAGACGAAAGTTATGTGTATGTTGCTAACTTATTCACGCTCAAATAGCTGGGCTAATTTTCATGATATTTGGTATTAGGTAGCTGATACCTTGGATTAACACATATGGTACTTTTATCCCGAAAAGTACGCGATTCCCGTAAGATTTCATCAAAGGTCTGATATAGACGCAAACGAATTGCGCGGGTTTCATCAATGACTCATAATTGCGGAAATAAATTGGAAATGTTTATTAATTGTTTTTTTTAAAAGTGTACCAACTATTGCATTTATTCCAGGGACGAGTGCAGTTTGATCCTGTACTCGTCCCACTTTTTGATTATTCTAACAGTGGGAGTGTTTTATTGGGAAATGTATTAATACTTGTACCAAAAGATTTTAATGACTTACTCGTCCAACGTTCTTCAGTTGACCACTCTCTTGTGCGGCGATTCCATTGCTGGTTTCGTATGCGTAGTTGTATTTGTCGGGGAATACGTCAGCGTCCTGCTTAAGGATCTGGGCGTCAGCGTCGGGTCCACCGTGGCGGGCCAGGTGGGACACATCAGCAGCGGCTACGGCCACGAGGGCGAGGATGGCTACGAAGGATTTCTAAAGAAAAATTTAAATACATAAAAATGTTTGCTGTGAATGATCATTTTTATAAAAAAAAAGTTTTACTTTCTAAACTTAAAACAATGGCAAGACGCAATGGTTTTTTTTTGTGTTCTTCTCTAACATAAAACATTAAAAAGATATTACAACTTACTAATCTATTTTTTATCAGCGCAATAAAGAATTTGCATTGTATTTATATAATGCATAATATGAATATGGATTGCGTTAACAACGAAATGAGTCGTCAAATAAGAAAATAACGAATATTTGTTAATATTAAACATTGTATCAATTTTAATGGTTAAACGGTAATAAAAATTTATTTTAATAAAACATTCCGGGCGCACTTAAAATCTCGTAAATTTAATTAAATTAATTAAAACCTTTGTTATTTTACAATTAAATTTAATTGTTAAATAAATAATAATGTAAAAAAAATACGTAAATTTTATGCCCGTAACGCTGATTACTTTTCGATAAATTATTTTATTACCTATCGTGTATATGTTGAAGGAGGAAATCTTTCATCATTTTTATATCTTTTTAAATAGTAATAAAAAAATCCACGATGCCTTTAGTATATTCATTTACGAAACAATGAGAAAGCACATCTAATTTATTTATTTTACTAACTCACTATTTAAGATATAAATAAATTTTAAAAATCAAGCAAAGAATCTGTAATCTTAATGTAAAATTGTCGCAAAGGTCAAAAATGTTAAGATTATGGTGGAGTGGCCATTGCGCGCCACTGCAATCATGCACTATAGGAAAGGCGCCAAATTAAAAGGTTTACTAATTGCACTAAAAAGTTAAACCGTTATCACCGCAGATTTCCTCAAATAAAATTAATGAAACACTCGATAATAAATTCACAAAATAAAGGATGCTTATTCCAGAGTCACACAAATCCGTAATTTGATAATCGCGATTGTTATGCAGTGAAGCTGTGTTCCTTCACTCACCATGTTGTCAGTCAAAGTTCACAGACGACGAGTAACTGTGATGATAAAGTAATCGTACCGCCGTTTTATACTCACGAACATCTCGCCCGAATATCGTTCATAGCTACATTTACATTATTTTGCAACAAAGCACTGATCTTCAATATGATGTGTATCTGAAGGTGAACTCCATTGGGCATTTTTCTTTACATGACAACTCGTATCCGCGTTTAGGTTTTGTTCCATTTGGGTCTATCTTTTACGCTCGACTCCGCTCGCGGAGATTACAGTTCCCCAGGTAATGGAGTTAGGTAGGATTATACCCGAAATATTTACCAGTTCACTCCCATTATTGCCGATCCTGTGGTAATTTCAAAAACCCCGTTTTATCCGCGGTGCACGGAAGGAAACTCTCGTGCAAAATTTCAGCTTTCTCGCTCCATTCCTTGAGCTTATTTTAGCCCTTTTTTCCTTATTTCTTCCTGTTACAGGTCGACAACTGCTCAGGTTCTTTCCTGGTAGCTCTGTGCCTCATGGCAAGTTATCACTTCAATTTAGGTGACTCGCTTGCTCGTTTGTCAACTTCTTCCATAAAATAAATCCCGACTGAAAAAACTGAAATTATCAACAAGACAACTCTAAAACAGAGTTCTTATATACCACACAGGTGGCAAACAAGCATACGATCGGCCTGATGGTAAGCCCTCACCGTAGCCTATAGACGTAAGCAATACCGGGGGTATCACTCACGCGTTGCCAACCCTCCCAACCCCCCCAAGTGGAGCTCTGGAGACCTTACTCACCGTAGGAACACAACATGGCCGAGACCAATGCTATTTGGCTACGATCTTCTGTAAGGTGGAGGTCCTTCCCCAGACGGGCTGCTCCGATTTGAGCGGATTATCCGCTGTGCCCTTCTCTCTCTGAGATCTTCAAACGGCTGAACAGATTTATTGAATCTTAGTTATGAATAAAACTATCTAGGAGCACAGAGACATCAGGGGAGTCCTTGAGCAATTGCTTACTTTTAACAGAAAGGAGGCAATAAATGGACATCTTAGGATCTTATCTTAGGAAATCGCGCGATGCCTGTGGATACGTTTTGGTGGAAGTCCTAACAGTATATAACCCAAAGACAAATTTTCAGGTTTCAGTTTTTCAGGCAATTAACTGGAGTTCTTGATTGCGGTTCTTCAAATTCAAACTCTACCTTATTCTTTCAGTCCCGTTCCTGTTACTAACACTTCTGCGATCTGTTTTCTCACCTCTATTGATGGGCGATAAAACTTGTATAAGACCATTGTAAAGGAATTGAACAAAATCACAGACAACAACTAGTTTTGTAACTACTTTAAGTTATAAAAAAAAGACAGAAATCCACTTCAATGAAGAACCTTAAGTTGCGGTTACGTTTCTTAGAATAAATATTATTTAATCTATTTTATCTTCCTTGTATCGTTCAAACTCATATTCTTGGTAGTATAAACTTAATATAGTAAGGATTTGTATAGCAATTTTATACTTAAAAAACATCTTATTTTTAGTAGGTAAGAGTTTTTGCCTGTAAGAAAACTTCTGAAAGAAATGTCTGTCAGACTATTTAACAGCACCTTGCGAATGTTTGAAACGCGAGCTTACCATAAAAAATTAAAACATGTAAAAAACCAAATAAAAAGATTTGTAGTGAAATATCATATTCAAAAAGATGGGGATGTTTTCGTAACCTATACATATATTTTTAATGTATACTTATATCTGGTTGGATCTCCTCTTTTGGAAAGCATTATCTTTTTCTGGATGGAATGTTAAAATCATTTTCTTGGCGCAAGTTTTATTCTGGAATCTTTTCCAAAAAAAAACATTTATACTCATCGTTATAAGTATTTATACCATTGTGGTGAGTGAGGGAATATCTCCCCAATAAATTCAAAAAGACCAATAAGGGCAGCAGATGCCCACAATGAAATCATTACATAGTCATATTAGGAAAAAAGCCTTGTTAAAAGCACATTGAACCGTCTTTAATCAGTGTCATGACCTTTGCATATAGATACTCGGACGGAATTATACATAAAACCTTGCAATATAACACTCAATCTATTATAAGAATTTAAATCTGTCTGTTTTTCAGTTTAAACCGTTAAAATTTTGATAAAATTTAAAATTCATTTATAAAATTTACGTGACGTGAGCAAAGCTGCGTGTCACAGCTGGTTGATAAAGACGATACGAAGAGTGTAGCCTAAAGGATAGCGCACTTTATGGTTGGACCCCATTGTAACACAATAAAATTTGTCCTTAAAACAGAGTCATTTTCATATAGGACTTTTTGAGTGGCCTATTAGCTACTACTACAGAGCTCCATTTTTTTCAGGGTCGGCAACGCGCGAGTGATACCCCCGGTATTGCAAGTGTCATAGGCAACGGTGACTGCTTACTATCAGGCGGGCCGTATGCTTGTTTGCCACCTTAGTGGCATGTAAAAAAAGCTACTACTATATACTGGTACTGGCATGTAAATGTGCTGGCTCGACCGCTGTACCACCATCTCACAGAATATCGACGTGAAAATAGCGGTGACTGATACGAGTTAAGTAAAAAGATATTATATTGACATTACATCTCATTACAAACACCATAATTTTATTTATTTGTGTGTATATATGATTTGTTGTAATGTATAAAGGCTTGCATGTCGTTAAAGTTATGTTTGCCTTTCACGAATGGCCTGAACTTTGAAAGTGTTACTAAATTACAAAAGTGAAGTAATGAATCACAATAGTCATAGGTTTCTATTATAATAATGTAATCACACACACACAGCCTTTTTATAGGCCTAAAAGGCATAAAATATGAAGTTGCAATGGACAAAACGACAAAAAAGTCGACATTTTTAGTTTCTTTTAAGGCGAAATAAGAGATTACCCGTATTTACAATTTTATTTTTGTTTCTTTATATAAATATATTTTTTACACAATTAGTAAGTGGCGCGTTTCAAGAGGCATATAAGCTACAAAGGGATTCGTACTAGATAGCTATAAAATATAAGATACGGAGAAAGGGCTTCAAATTATCAATAATTATATATTACTAGCTTTTCCCCGCGGCTTCGTTCGCGTTAATTTTATGACATAGCTCTCGTTTGACAATAAAACAAACTATAGCGTGACTTGGGGCGCCATCTGTTGACCGATAGCCCATCATACAGCGCCCTCTATAGTAGAAAAAATATTTTCCCATACTTTCACGGGATAAAAGTAGCCTGGGCTCTGTACCCCTGACAATATGTATACAAATTTTCATAATGATCGGCTGCTTAGTCAAGCCGTGAAGGAATAACAAACAGACTAACTCACTTTCTCATTTATAATATTAGTATGATGTCTCTTTATCTTTGACGACCTCCGTAGTCCGTGGCGTAATGGTTACCACGCCGGACCGCCACCCAGGAGGTCCTGGGTTCGAATCCTGGTCGGGTCATGATGAATAACGAACTTTTTCTGATTGGTCTCGGGTTTTAGATGTTTATCTATACATACCTATAAGTATTTGTTATAAAATATAGTATTGTTGAGTTAGTATCCCATAACACAAGTTTCGAACTTACTTTAGGGGTTAGCTCAATCTGTGTGATTTGTCCCTATCTATTTATATGTTTTATTTATTTATTTTAATATTTTTTAACTTTATTTTTAATAATCAAATGATTTTACAAATACATATTTAAAGACATAAGCAGGTGGCAGAGCAATTCACTGGAGCGAGTCACTTACACTCCAATTTGAATTCTTTAATGGCATAGGTTACGCTTAATCAATATGATTAATTAGTATCATGAACTTTGTTCTACGCCTAGAGATCATATGACCTTTTAAACCGGTCAAGAGTAAGCCTACTGTTACCAAGTTTGGTACAGCCAGCCAATGAAAGAGATGAGCAGAATCGTAAATATGTCCAAGTCAAAGTTTTCAAAATATTACGTGAAGACGTTTAGTCACAGCCCGGACACTCCATACAACGTGCGTGAAATAATCACCTATTACTACTACATAGGCCAATGTCGTCTGTACACGCGCACACATATGCGCACACGTATATACGTTCGTTCACTAAACGCACACCTTTGCGACTGAGGGCTCCTCGAGGGGCTCCCGGGGTGCGGTAACTCGGTCCGGTGCGGGGCGGAGAGTGGCCATTCTACCTCGGGTTATTACTTATTCTATGGTTTAGTCGATATTATTTTATCAATAGTATTCATATTGTACTATGTAATTACAAAGTTTCATAACGATGATTATGTTATTAGCATAAAAACTTTTTTCTTAGTTCTCTACCCTGGTCACCTGTTTCATTGGTTAACTCGACCTCAGGTGACCTCAGTGGCGCCAGACCGCCACCCAACAGGTCCCGGGTTCGAATCCCGGTCGGGTCATGATAAAAAACGAACTTTTTCTGATTGGCTTCGGGTCTTGGATGTTTAGCTATTATTACGTATTTGTTATAAAAATATAATTTTGTCCCATAACACAAGTTTCGGCTTACTTTGGGGCCTAGCTCAATCTGTGTGATTTGTCCAAAAAAAACTGTGCTGTAATAATTTTATTTATCTGTTCAGAGATCGGACATACGTTCAGAGATTAGTTAGATAAAAAATAGCACTTGAATTAATATGAATTGTGCGCAAACGGATTACTGTATTGAAAAATAGTCTTCAGTAATAAGGATAGGTATAATAATAGAAGATAGATAGAAGATAGAATATGCTTTTATTTCCAACACACAGACTAAAGGCTTGTTGCCGTAAAAAATGTAATTAGTCCGTCTTTTAGATTATTCAAAAATAAGAGACACTCATTTTTTCATTTGTAAATTTGACCAAAAATGACAAAGATATAGCCTAGGTATATAAGGGTGACGTCAAAGGCCCCCACTCCAAAATTTTTATGCCTTGTATCTTTGTTATTTTTTGTATAATCGAAAAAAGAAAAAAATACGTGTCAATATTCTTTATAATCTAAAATACGGACTAAATATAATGCAATTATTTTGACCCTGGAAACAACCCTATACAATACAAACATAATACGGAGAACACAATATAGCTTACAGACTAGTATTAGCAATATATTAAAGAGGTTAAAAGTTAAAAAGATTAATTGTAATTTTCATAAAATAATTATTTTTGAAGTTATGTGTGAAATAATAATTAATTACTTATTCAATAAAGGTAGTGACCACTAAAGTCGTATGATTTCAATACTTAGAATCAATAGCCATTGAGTAGGTGGCATTTAAGAAATCCATCAAATTAACATAGTCACTTAGTCACTTTTATGATTATGTAAAAATGACCATAGTGACAAACTGTCTATTATCAGTTATGCAGGTTTTATTACAAATCCTCATGGATAGAAATTAATAGATTTCATCAAACATTAAATTGATGCTTTTATAATCTAAAGGGCGCTGCGCAACTAAAACCGTAAGTCAATTAAGTTGTTATACTGAGAAGAGCACATTACGGAACGAATAGTATAGTAAAAGTGTTTCTTAATTAAAAAAATCCTATGTTCGTTTTGTTTTAGTTTCAATTTTGTTAAAGCCCCTACCAGGCGGGCCGGGCCATACTACATTGCAACGGAAAAATACTCAATAGATAGGTACTCAATTTGTTAATGCTTTTCCACAAAGTAAGTAAAGGTGTTAACATTATACAAAACATTTTGTAGTGATTCTTCTTTTTTTCATTTCACGCCATCTATTGAGTCCGGCTGCTGACTTTTAGAGGACCGCCTAAAATTACAGTGGTGCTAATTCTGATGCACATTTAACTAGACTAAACTAATTTTGACAGGACTGGAAGTGTTGCTATCCTTGTCACTAATTGTAAATCAAGGACAGCAACACCTTTGGTCCTGTCAAAATTAGTTTAGTCTAGTTAAATGTACAACCGAATTAGCACCACTGTCTGCCTAGGCGCACTAAGAGAGTGGCACGTCGACGTTCTAGGGCGATACTGGCTGAGGAAGGTCGTACGGAGAAGCGACCCGGCACATGGCGGACACAGATTACTTAATACTTACTTCATCCGTATCGCGAAAACTTGACAGTTGTCTGGTAAAAGCCTTCCTTTTCAGGCACGTTACGGCGCGTTTCGCCATAATGTGCGTTATTATTTATTGTGACCTGTGTTTCTGATAACCCTTAGTAATATTAATGCAAAAGTTATAAGTATGGACGTTTGTTGCCCTTTGACACTTAAACGGCAGAATAGATTTGTTTATTTGGTACACGGTGTATCACAGAATATTTTTGACTGCGGCTTCGCCCGCGCGTAATTTTAGGGTAAGTAGGTAATATTTATAGCCTCAAACAATGTGGCATTCTAATTTACTATTGGTAAAAGAATTTTTAAAATCTGTTCAGTAGATCCAGAGATTGCCCTAGTCTACAAACTCACAAACGTTACTTCTTTCTAGTATCAGTAAACATAGGTAGATATTTGTTTTAAGAATAGGTCACATATTTAAATACATACCAATTTTATGGGTAATAAAATGCTGATTAAGATATTACTTGTATTCAATCGTCATTTTTATTACACCTCCATAAATCACCATACAATTTCAAATAAAGTTTATCTTGTCAATCAATACAAATTAATAAAATTGAAATGCTCATTGCTACTTCCTTATTTTTAAAACAAAAAAAAACGGGCAAGTACGTGTCGGGCCACGCACAATGTTAGGGTTCCGTATTTGCTGTGCTTTACTTGCTTTTCGTTGAGTCCAATATCAAATTCTATCACATTTGTAAGTTTTCATCAAATAAATTTTGTTGTTGTTGTTGTTTGTGGTTGTTTTCATCAAATATTAAATTCCGAAACGGATCATTGTATCGAAAAATGATCTTTTCACACCCTCAATGTTTTGAAAAGATCTATCTAACGATACCTCACAACAAGGAGTGAGCGCGAAAAAAAAAATTTCTACTTTACATGTAGGAGAGGCACCCCAAAAAAAATATTTTTCAAAATGTTGTCCCAGCACTTTGTTGGCATTGTTAATATGTGTATAGTACATACCAAATTACAGCTTTCTAGCATCAAGCGTCTAGGCGCTAGACCGCGGACAGACAGACAGACTGACAGACGGACATGACAAAACTATAAGAGTTCCTTGTAGTTTACTATACGGAACCCTAAAAATATTGTTTTAAAGATCAACCTCTTTGTAGCGATTTTGATGCCTGAACTGCCTAGGCAAATCCTGAATATTTTTAATAAGATTTAATCGTGTTTGAAGTAACGAATGTTTTGAACGACGCCATCTAGTGACACCGTTTTGAATCTAGATTTAAAAATCAAAACGTTTAGAAATCTTTTCTCCCTAGTTTTCACAATACTTAATTAATCAACTTAAAATGATTGAATAGGTGAAATTGGACATATCAGATAAGTTTATAATTCTACGACCTCCGTGGCGTAATGGTTACCATGCCGGCCTGCCACCCAGGAGGTCCCAGGTTCGAATCCTGGTTGGGTCATGATGAAATATGAACTTTTTGTGATTGGCCTGGGTTCTGATTGGGTATATGTATTTATATATATGTTATATCATAATATGTAGTAGGTATCGTGGAGTTTAGTATCTCATAATCATAACACAAGTCTCGAACACTCTGGAGCTAGCTCAATCTGTGAGATTTGTCCCTATATTTTTATTTATTATTATTTATTTCATTATGTTCAATTAATGGAAGGGTCTATGCCCAGCAGTGGACCTCTTGTGGCTGAGATGATGATGATGATGATGATGAATGGAAGGGTATGGAAGTCTTTGCCCAGCAGTAGGACCAATGAAATATAATAAAATTAAAATAAAATATATGGTAAAAAGGGGTAAAAATTAAATATGTGCTAACAGTGTTTCTTATTTATTTACAACATATTTTTTCGTGGCTACAACTAATTGACATATCTATTCATAATCTTTCCATGGTTAACCGTAGACGACAGCTGAAGCTTTGGCGGTGGGGATTTGGTATTGAGCTGGTGCAACGTTGACTACGCGTTCAGCTTGTTGTGGGTGAGCTGCGTTGTACTCCAAGCTACGCTGGATGTAAGCTGGGATTGGTGGGGGTACGGGAAGATGGCTACCCTGTAAACAAAACAAAATAATAAGTTTAATATGTGTGTTTCGGAGGGCACGTTAAAGCCTTTGGGCCCGGCTGTTATCGGATGATAGACGTGAAGCCAAGTCGGTAGCCTTCAGGCGGCTTGAGAACACTGGTTACTGAG
This sequence comes from Endotricha flammealis, assembly GCA_905163395.2. NCBI lineage: Eukaryota > Metazoa > Arthropoda > Insecta > Lepidoptera > Pyralidae > Endotricha > Endotricha flammealis. The sequence continues at coordinate 5,129,938 of LR990864.1, read as the reverse complement.
ACTAATTTTAAGAGAGGTAAGGCACAGCGGATAATCCGCTCAAATTGGAGCAGCCTGTCTGGAGAAGGACCTCCACCTTATAACCAAATAGCATTGGTCTCGGCAGTGTTGTGTTCCTACGGTGAGTGAGGTCTCCAGAGTTCCATTTGGGGAGGGGATGTTGGGAGGGTTGGCAAGTGAGTGATACCCCTGGTTTTTATTGCAAGCGTCTACGCTACGGTGATGCTAACCATCAGGCGGGTATGCTATGTAAAATGTGGGAAATACACGAAATTATTGATTTAGTTTGTGGTGGTAGAACATTTATGAAATGCGATTGGTCGACCAGGGAAGTATCCTATACAGAAAGTGTTTTTTTACGAAATTCAAAACAGTTTAAAAGTAAATCTAGTTCTTAAAATGTAAGATTTCATTTTAATTTTCTTATGATTCAATTCTTTACCAGTTGGAGCGGTGTGCTGAAATTTCCCATGGGTAAACTGTAATCCAATTTTACTCGGATGTTATTTTTAATTTCGTTTCAAATTGTAATTGGAGTATATTGGAGTTTCTTACTGGCTGCGTCTGGATTTAAGAATATCGTCACAACGTTCGCTATATTTTTTTCAAATACATATAGACAAACACCTCCAATGCGACCTGCGGGATGTCCAGCAGTAAACTTTTTGTGGTTGAGATGATGATCAAAAACACATAAACCCTAATGAATGGATGAATGGTGTTACTGTGGGTACAGATATTCATAAGCGCCGATAACTACTTTCCTTCAGATGGTCCGCTTGCTTGTTTGCTTACCATACGACATAAAAAACACCCATGGGGCTAATGAGGTAAACAACATTTTTTCTAATAAATTAGGAAATGGGAGTTAGAGACGATCTAAGTGTGACGAACAAACTGTGTGACTATGTATGGTTAGAATCAAAATGGAACAGTTAAATTATACCTGGGGCTGGAATCCGAATTCGTTGGCAACGTAGGTCAGTTCGACGGGGGTACCGTCAGCGGAAACGTATTTCACGGCTCCCTTAACTTCAAGAGCAGCACTGTCCTGAAAATTATAAAAAATAAAATAAATTATTATGTTTAACACTATCAATCTTCTAGACTTTTTACGGGAAAAAGAACAGTAAAAACCTGTTAATATCCTTTTTTCCTATGAAATAAAATTTCATCTAAATTGTACATCATATAGAAAAAAGGCAACTTTAATGTCAATTCTGCATATTTTCATTTTAAAATTAATGCCAAATACAAAATTCGCTCTCTTAAACTTTATACTTTTGTACCTAAACGTAACAATCCAATGCCGATCGAGCGGAATTGTTTCCAAGAGTAAGGTCTCAGATCGGCGATCATATTTTTATGCTTAGACCCTGTACAAATGTACGCGAGTTGGCATCGCGGTTCGTGCTACATTGAGCTCTTTCTATGTTGTCCTCACGATGAAATTATTGCAACTCCGCAATGAATAATGAAACGCGACTTAAAACACGCCCCTTTGGCCGTCCTAAATATGCTCGTGCCAAAGGGGCGACGCCCAGTTGGCCGTCCTCGATATCGCTGGAGGGACGAGGTTGAAAAGGACCTGAGCAATCTCCACGTGAAAGAGTGGCGGGAGGTGGAACAGGACAGACCAAAGTAAAGAATCTTATTATCTGAGGCCAAAACCCACTTTGGGTTCTCGCGCCAACCTAGTAAGTAAGTAAAACTTAAAACACGCGGCAAATTCGCTCTTTCTGGATAAGGTCCTAGAGTATTTTATATACTTGTTTTATTGTCTTTTGAAGACAAAAAGTTTATTTCGACACACTCTGACTTTTTTTATTTATTGGTATCAACAAAAAAACTGTCACCACTTATAATTTTTTTTTTGACGACCTCCGTGGCGTAATGGTTACCACGCCAGACCGCCACCCAGGAGGTCCCGGGTTCGATCCCCGGTCGGGTCGTGATGAAAAACGAACTTTTTCTGATTGGCCTCGGGTCTTGGATGTTTATCTATATATGTATTTGTTATAATATAATATCGTTGAGTTAGTATCCCATAACACAAGTTTCGAACTTACTTTGGGGCTAGCTCAATCTGTATGAATTGTCCCTATATATTTATATTTATAATAATCCGTCATGTGACACGCTCGTGATCAATAAAGTCTTAATAACCCTTCTGAATTAATAAGAAATTAATTTAAATAAATTAACTTGCGCTCCCCTCTTTAGCATAAATGTTTACAATCTCTGTTAAGTGGCGTCCTTGAAATAAGTGTCATCTCTTTTGGGAACCCTTCACCTAGATTTACTGGTTTTGGTATCAGAATTAAGAAATCGTATTATTAATATGATTGTATTAAAAACTTGTCTGGGAGATTTAAATCCCACGTGGGCCTTGTGACAATAACCCGAAAACCGTTTCACTTTCCTAATGTATCGATAGGTTAAGTGTTTGCAATGAAATAGATACTTTTTTGTGTGTGTTTGAATGTGTAGGCGACGAGTTAATTACAAAAAAAAATTAAATTATGTATGAATCAGAAGTATTTTTCGTTGCGTATTCTAGGCATCTGAACATTTACCAGCGCCTGTTTGACACGATAAACATCACTCAAAAATTACCGTACATACAGATATGTAATATAAGTCATATAAAAAGTACATAAAATAAAATACGACATAAATACTACTAATAAGGCTTTAAAACGGTGAAAAAGTATAATTTATTTAAAAATTAAGCTGTAGTATCTTTTATCAGAGTGTGCCAAAGAATTCTGCCTGCCATAATGGTACTAATTTCTTGTGGCAAGCTCAGCACAAAATAAGTATTCGAATCTTTTTTGTTCTCGACAATGACGCGATAAGCTTGCTACACTGTTCCAAGTTTTCGCTTGTTAAGCGATAATAAATACGTTTTCTTCATAAATATTACTTTATATCGCATAGTAACGGGAAAATAGACTTTATATGGGCCATTAATCGAATTGTCACGAAACGAATACTTATCACTGGGTACTATGTATGTCAGATTTTCATCAAATATAATGTCGAAGACCAAAAACTGTTATGTTAATAAAAACTTGTCTTAAAAGCGGCCCACACTTTGAAAAACACAGATTTTTTAATATTTTTAACTATCATTTTATTTATCGTCTTTAGGGTTTAGAAGATATGGGCCTTATCTCGGGAAAACATCTTATTTGCACGGATTTTTTTTAATTTTATCAATATAAATTTAGTATTATAATAAGTTAAACAATACTTCTTACTTTATGACATATTTTTTTGATATCTCAGTTTAGAAAATAAACTTATTTCACCTTATTTACTCAAATGTATTTTTACTTACAGAGTTTGCGTTCTTCAATACACCCTCAGCTTGAGCGGCAATTCCGTTGGAGGTTTCATAAGCGTAGTTGTATGATCCTTCAGGGTTGACTTCATAGTCGGACCTGACGATGGAGGCAGCAGCATCTCCGCTCTTGGTGATGTGGGATACATCAGCATGGGCGCTGACAATCGCGACGGCGAGAACAATGAAGAATTTCTGAAAACAGTCACGAATATTGAAGAATTTCTGAAAATTTATGATGAATATTATTAAAAATGGTGAATTAAATGTTTGATTAAAAATGAATTTGTTGAATAAGTATATCACTTTGAAATAAAATATTTTTGAACACAGTAACTAGTTTATAAACAAATGTAATAAAAAAATACTACATTATGGTAAAGATTTTCTGAATAAATTACGAATTTTGATGGAAATTTACGAAAATCCTGAAAATTTGAGGTATTTTTTATCCAAACAATATTTATTTTGTTGTGTAACTAACATCTGCCTGTGACTTTGTCTGCAAAATAACTCAGTGTACAAAAGAAAACTCTAAGTAAAAGTTGCAAAGTAATTTGTAATTTACTGTGTATGTACAAGTTACGAACTAGCTTTCTCTGCTGAAAAATATGAAAGCTACTGAAAAAGTTGAGAGATGATTTACAGCAGTATAAAATATATGATTTTCTTTCTAATTTATTAATTAGATATTATGTAGAATCATTTAAAATAAAAAGTTTAATTAAATAAAAATTCTTCTCAAAACTTACCATTTTGTCTGTGGGGTTTATGGTGACAGTCTGTTCATAAAATTCTGTTAACACTCTTATATAGGCTCAATGGGCAAGATTTTAATTGGGTAGGATATTTTTATTTTACCTACCCGACTTGTTAATATGTCATAGATTAATTTAGTACAGATGGACAACATAACATCTTAATGCCGGGTACAGACTGATGTTACATAACATATATTGAAAGAATTAATTTTATATCCCGTATAATTAATGCTCTGTTCGTGCGTGTAGTGTGCACGGCTCTTGCGCACAAGACCTCCACACTATATAAATTTTATTATTATTACATGTTAGTTATAAGGCGGTGAAAATCTTAAAATGTTACGTTGACAGCCCGTAATTACTCGATGTCGTAGCAGGCTGTCGAAACCCGGCTATTAGTCAAAAAAAGTAATAAGTATTTTAATTTAAAGCCTTCTTCAATACCTACCTTCTTTTCTTCATCGTTTCGTCATGACTGAGGGACGTTGTGCCCTTATTCTTTATTCATCAACAAAAACCATTTGTATTGTATTGAAATAATTCCTACGAGTTTAAAAAAGGCCACAAGTGCCGGTGCTCGTTTCTCTACTTATTACAAAAGTTTGATGAATATGTCGGCTTATTTTGTTTTGAATGCGATGTTCTTATTTCTTTCTATCCATAGATGCTTTAGAATAGAATAAAGAATAGAATAGAATAATTATTTATTTTCTTCACTTTGCTTCATTCGTCATTATCGAATAATTTTAAAAAAATGTTTCTTTGATTGTATCTCTGAGAGATACAATACAATCCGACTTCTTTCATTCTCATTATGCATGTCATCTCTTTTTCTGTCGTTAGGGTACGTAAAAAATATAATTTTTAAGGGTTTTTTAAAATCAAAAATACGTGGATTTTCTGTTATTGAAGTATTCTTTGATTAGGCTCTATGTGATATTATTACCGTATGTTAAATTTCCCTAAGTATATGCAATATCAGAGAACGGCTGGGATGACCAACCTGATCAATTCAAGGTCACGAAATTAATGTTTTGCTTAATAAAAATTTTTTTTAGTTACTAATTCACACGGCGACCCTTTATTTGCCAATTTATGTTTTATATTGTGTTCTGTGTATTTCTGAGTATTTTTTAAATTGATTAAATTAAGTTAGATTTAAGTAATTATTATAAGTCTCAACTGTCCCACTGCTGGCAACCCCACTAGGATATCCTCATAGGTGCCTGATACTCATGGATAAGTGTTGCAAGTACTTATAACGCTGGCCATCAACGTTCCATGATTTTTTGAGTCTAAATTTTAGTTGCCTAGGTTATTTTTTTTGTTTTGTTATTACCACTCTGACTATTACTAAAAATAAGATATAGGGTCAAGATTTTAGGCACTTATAGGTTAATACCCAAGATAACTTATGTCGATCTATGGAGACACAGCAGTGGCTCAATTACGCTTACAAAAGATGATGTCGTTTTGATGTCAATATGATGTTGATCCCAAGTTGACATGGTTTAAATGATATTATGCTATATCAATTCTGTATCTAATTTTTGACATTTACGTGATATTGTTTTATGCGAAAAAGTGGAGTTTAATATGCGTTTAAGTTGATGTCAAGTTGATATCATTTAAATATCGCATATTGCGGAGAACATAATACGAAATAGTCTGTAATGTCAAGTTGACATCATAATTTGTAAGCATAAATTGCACCACAGTGTGAATGTGTGGACCAATCTGGAGTCGATCCAGCTAACCCGTCCAATGCACTTTTGTACGCGTTGCTAACCAGCGCGCAAGGCCGAAAAGTGACAGTGATAATTTATTTATTTTAATGAATCTATGTCTGAATGACTCCAATTTAGGTATATAGGATGAGCAGGTAACAGGTTTTCGTGTATCGTGTGACATTCCTCAAAAGTAGTTTTTCTTGTGACATTTTGTCGTTGTAAGTATACACCTGTCATTCAGTGGTAAAATTAAACATTATTTTAAAAAAAAATAAGTACCTAAATGAGACACTTATCTTTTATAAAATATCATTTTATGGTTCAAATATCGAGATCGCTATTTTATTGAACACTAAGGGCGTTTTTCCACTACTCCGGCATCCGATTTTTATCGGTCCGGTAATTGCCGGTCCGATGTAGAAATTGATACTTTAGACATAAAACCGGATGCCGGAGTAGTGGAAAAACGCCCTAAGGCCGTATTTACATTTGCAGATAATTTTTATTATTTTATGATTTTTATATAAAGTTGTTAGGCAACTAGATATTCATATTTTGAAAAATTATTGTTTTGTTTTAAAGGAAAATATCCTACCTGAAAAACAGTACTGTAATTTTTTTCTATTATTTTATTTTATTATTATTGTAATAATATTTACAATTCAAGAAATATACGGAACTAGACCGATAATCTGCTGAACTGCGTGTTGTAAATAACATAGACATATTATTAACACGCAGGTGCTGCCTTGTAAGCTGTCGCTAGCTTACTTTCATGCAGGTGTAAATGCAGCATATGTCTGGTTGTTTGCTAGCTCTGATGAGATATTCTCACAAAGTGGTTCATTGGTTGTCTGTCTGTATCATAGAGAACAGACGGTAAAACGCAACTGCAACGCAACTACAACGAAACCCAATCGCGAGTTTCCTGCATGCCAATTTCAATGAAACTAGTTTGCAACGTATTTCAAGAAGGTTCCGTCTTGTGTGATCCGTTCAGGAGTCTATGACAGAAACTCAAATGCAACTTAAGACTAACTTACGTTGCAGCTTCATCCCTTTGGGTTTCACTTCACCGTCTGTTTTGGGCCGTAGTGGCAAGAAAAGCAAGTAGGCGGTCTTATTGCTAAAGAAATATTTTCCATACAGCAACAGTAAGAGAGATAAAAAGAAAAGAACAAAAGAAAAGAACAAAAGAACAAAACTTTATCGTAACAAAAACAGTAACAATCCCATGTCAATCTCAAGCGTTGTCTTACTCATACAAAATAGAAATTGAGTGAGGTGCGTGAGTTTCAGATGAGTGAAACTCCGCACTACCTCGCTCAGTTAATATTGATGTGATTTTCGGCACTCATCGTCTGTTGGAAAATTATATAAGATACTAGCTGCCCGGCCCGGCTTCGCCCGGGTACTGTTTCGTTTTTTTTTCAATCTTTCTGAGAGATTTTCTTAATATTTTTTTCCGTAAGAACCTTGTACAGAGTATTAGAAAACTACAAAAAAAAATCAGCCAAATCGGTCAAGCCGTTTTCATGTTATGTCGTGACAACGGAAAACGGGTTTCATTTTTATATATATAGATAGATAACATATTATGCATGTAATGACTGTTTTGTGCCAAAATAAAGAAAAAAAATGTGGTTCGAACTGTTTTTGTTAAGAAAAAAGGACCTCAGGCATAAAATATAAAAGTTTCTTTGGTATGTGCTCTAACTTCGGCTAAATTCGGGAGTAATGTAGAAGCAGAGATGCAATCATTTCTGGAATTACACACTGTCGCGTCCAAACATGGTTATGCGATTACTACTTAATCCAATGTCCTACGTGAACGAGGGATAGCGTTTTCGCAATGCAGCTTAACGTCGTACGTCTTGCTTGTCGTAAATTAATCTGAGCGACTTAGACTACGCGTTGTCGCTTGCGACTCTTGACATTGCATGTGCACAAGACAAGCTAACAGATAGTTTCTGAAACCAATTTTAATTTTAACTTCACATTAAGCCTCAAGCTCTTTTTTGCTTCTTCAGTTTGACGATGGTGCTAATTCTGTTGTACATTTAACTAGACTAAACTAATTTTGATAGGACTATAAGTGTTGCTATCCTTGTCACTAATTGTAAACCAAGGAAGGACAACAACACCTTTGGTCCTGCCAAAATTAGTTTAGTCTAGTTAAATGTACAACAGAATTAGCACCAGTGACAGTTTTAATTTAATGTCTAATTAACTTTAGAAATGGATTTTGGCGCCAACGCGATAGCGTCCACTCGGGCTCGCGATTAGAAATTAAATTTTTGTGGTTTTTGACAACATTTGATTATGTGAAGCAAACATTGGATAAAGTGCATACTAATTGAAGTTTATGACCAGGAATTATTAAGAGTGCATTATCGTGTTGACTTCAAAATCCGCCTACACTGAAGAAATTTTGCTATCGTCTTTCTTCGGGGCGTCTTGACTCAAAGACTGCATACTGAATCGAGACAGTATGAATACGCTGATTTGAATGATTATAATTATCATATTACATGACACTGGCTAATTGCAACATACGAGAATGCAGAAGCCAAAATAATAATTTAAAACACTTTAGAAATGCGTTTTGAAAACTGGATGAATGATAAATAAATATTAAGATTTATATATAATAATTACACCAGCATCCCTACTAATATGGTAAATGCGAAAGTAGCTCTGCCTATTTGTTACCTGTTCACGTTAGAACGGCTGAACTAATTGAGATGACATTTGGCGTATGACAGATGACGTATGGGGATAATTGGAGACGAAAATCGAACATAGGATAGAAATAAAAGTAAGGAATATTAAATCGAAGTAAGATGAAGCGTATATTCGTTTGACTTTGCTCAACTTCGCAAAATTAAATAGTATACAAACAATGTAATAACCTATAGCGTTATTCCTTGACCCGTATTTTCAAAGCCTAAATAAACGAAGGCTGCATCCTTTGTATTAAAATATCTTCTTTTATTTATTTTCGAATAATAGTTTTATATTTATAAATTAAAGGTCATTGCACATGTGTATAAAATAAGAAACATAATACTTGACCTTTCGTTTGTGAATCGAGTATCAAAATTTATAGATGTGAACTAGGCATAAAAAATGGAGGCATCTCAGCTCAGAAGGTCAAGGCGCTTACTGCAGGAAATTAACAAGTAAAATGTCAGAACTGTATTAGAAAATATTATTACATTTTTTATTGAATTTCTTGTGAATCAATGAATATTCTTCCTCTCATTTTTAAACTGTTACTACTCAAATGTTAAATCAAAATATTATTATGATGTTACAGGAAAATGTGATTTTAAAACTTCCTGTAACTTACGTGTTTCTCAAAACTATTTTTACGTTATTATATTATGGCTGTCACTGTCAAACTAATGAAGAATAAAAGCTTTTAAAAAAGAGATAACTTGGAATTAAAATAAATTATAAAAAAATAGATACTACCATTATTATTTTTTCAGTTTTTCAACTAAATTGTCTAGAGTTTCTTAGAAGGCTAGTTGCCGTAAAAAATGTAATTTGTCAGGCTTTTAGATAATTCAAAAATAAGGGCAACTCATTTTTTCATTTGTAAATTAGACCAAAAATCACAAAGATATAGCCCATTAAAGTTACGTGTGACGTCACGCCGTGTGGCATTTTTTCCGCACGGGGTGACGTCAAAGGCCCCCACTCGTAAATTTTTATGCCTTGTATTGTTATTTTTTGTTTAATAGAAAAAAGAAAAAATATGTGTTCAATATTTTTTTATAATCGAAAATACGGACTAAATACTTAGTCTGGCCATAAATACTGTTACAACTAAAAATAAACAAAATATTACATTTGAATTTGGAATCTGTCATTTGTATATGATTTTTCATTGTCTTTTCTTATTTTGGCGCCAATACATTGTACAATATTTTGCGATATTAAAATGGAGTGGGGTGATAAAGAGAACCGAATCGCTGTGATTGCATTTCACAAAGTAGGTATGGAGCCAAGTGCAATTTTTAAAACTCTCCATACGCTTGGTATTAGTAAAATGTTTGTGTACCGGGCTATTAATAGGTACAATGAGAGCTCCTATGTTTGTGACAGAAAAAGATCTGGCCGTCCACGTAGTGTTCGTGCGAAAAAGGTGGTCAAAGCATTAAGGGAAACGAAGAAATTCTGTCCGAAAGCAAAAGATTTTATCTCGGGAGATGAAGATAGCACCTAGAACCATGTCGCGTATTTTAAAAGATGACTTAGGACTTACAGCCTATAAGAGACATACTGATCATTTCTTAACTGATATTTAAAAAAAGAATAGGGTGGTAAAATCCAAAAAACTACTGAAGCGGTACGCACAGGGACACAGAAAATTTTTGTTTACGGTTGAGATTTTTTTTACAATTGAGCTACATTTTAACAAACAAAATGACCGTATTTATGCTCAAAGCTCTAAGGAAGCTTCCCAATTAGTCGACAGAGTACAACGTGGGCATTACCAGACTTCAGTGATGGTTTGGTGGGGTGTTAGCTATGAAGGAGTGACTGAGCCATACTTTTGTGAAAAAGGTATCAAAACATCGGCACAAGTGTATCAAGATACCATTCTTGAGAAGGTAGTTAATCCCCTTAACAACACCATGTTCAATAACCAAGAATGGTCCTTCCAGCAGGACTCGGCGCCGAAGCACAAAGCTCGGTCCACGCAGTCTTGGTTGGAATCGAACGTTTCCGACTTCATCAGAGCTGAAGACTGGCCGTCGTCTAGTCCCGATCTTATATATGGTGCGTTTTAGAGAGTACGGCTTGCTCTAAACGTCATGACAATTTGGAGTCCCTAAAACAATCCATACGATTGGCAGTGAAGAATTTTCCCATGGAAAGAGTGCGTGTTTCTATTGATAACTGGCCTCAACGTTTAAAGGACTGTATTGCAGCCAATGGAGACCACTTCGAATAAACCTTTTATATTTTAAATTGTTTTATATTTATGTATTAAACTAACACATTGTAAAAGTAATAAAATGTTATTAGCAATTGAAAAATATAAAAAAACTCTTTTACAATATTTATGGCAAGACTAGGTATAATGTAATTATTTTGACCCAACCATATTCTATAAAATAAAACTAGATTTTAACTGTTATTGTTACAAGAATAAACCCTCAGAGATGTCTATCAGATAAATTGTTATTATTATGTAGAATCAACTGTTTTAGGTTTTTCATAAATAAAATAATTTGTTCAGATAATAATATAATCTTTATTATTGAGAACAAATAAATGCTTATTTTATTTTATTTATTTATTTAATAATATAATCTTAATATTTAAAACACGATATGTATTTAAATGAATAATTGATATTTACAATAAAATATTATTATAATTGAAATACTTACTTTGTTAAGTTTGTACAAGTCTGCGTTAATTCAAAATCAAGTTTCGGTCTCACGTATCGTCTCGCTCATACAAACGTAACATGAGAGAGACAGCATGTAAAATTAGAACTATATTTTTACTGATAACGATAATACACATGCAGTTAATCATGCCTCTGCATAAGTGACTTTTAGTTGCAGATCAAGAGCTAAAGCTAAGTTAGTTTCCAGTTAGTTTTACATACATTAAGCGTTGTGGTCTGCACCTAAGTATGAAGAATCATTTCAGCTACGCAGACTAAGCTAAACTAAGTTAGCAATGACTTAGCATAGCTCTTGGTCTGCAACCACACGGACGGAACGGGAAGTTAAATATCGTTCGATGCTAAATGTACAGTGCAACATACTTATCTGTGCCGATGGCAGGGGCGCTAGGATCGAAGCTTTTGAAGAGGCATTCAAGGCATTCATTAGTTCTAGTTTTGGCCAACTGCACATATAAGTTTGTGGCACTGGTAGCTATGTAAAAATGCATTATGTTGCGGAGACACGAACGTAAAGGGAACGTGCCCGTTTAGAACAAGACAGATACATTCCCGTCCCGTCCGATATATAATCTCGTCTACAGGCCTTTAGTGTGATAAATTATGTTTATTATTAGTAAGTATATTTATAATTTTTTGTACGGTTGAGAGTACAATTAGTGAGTACTAAAATCCGTTTTCACCAACGCCTCTTAGTGTAGGAATAACCTACCTTATGTCATCACTACATAGTATAAAACAAAGTCGCTTTTTCTGTCCCTATGTCCCTATGTCCCTTTGTATGCTTAAATCTTTAAAACTACGCAACGGATTTTGATGCGGTTTTTTTTTAATTGATAGAGTGATTCAAGGGGAAGGTTTTAAAGTATCATACATTCCAAAATTCCCACGGGAAAGCGGGATACACGCAAACGAAGTTGCGCGGGTTTCGCTAGTACCTTATATAAATTTGTTCCAGTTACGTTATTCCTGAGTTAATGAGGCGTTGGTGAAAAGGCATATACAACCAATATCTACTAGTATTTCTTCTCTTCATAAGGATGAGCTGCAATGTATTCAATAGACCGCTGTATGTAGTCTGGAATAGGGACCGGTTCGGGAGTCGTCGGTAAATGTGCACCCTATAAAAACATTGAAACGGCATCATAAGCTAATTAGGACTTCGTGAATCTATGAAATCATTTTTGATATTATACAATTGATATTCGTTTTATCGGTTCGATGAGCTTTTCTAGTTTAATACTTATGTAATAAAATTTTGCAGCGGTTAAGTGCATAGAATCAGGAGCGGTTACTTATTTAGCTCGAAAAGCTGTGAGCAGCGCGGTTGCCTTAGATTTGCTTAATTCAAGCTTTTTGCATACAAAACCTTTTTCTTTATCCATGTAAAATAAGGATTTTATTGCAAAAAATATATATATTCTTACTTGTGGCTGGTATCCATATTCATTTGCAACGTATGTTAATTGAATATGTTCTCCTTCAGGTGATTGGTATTGATTCGAGCCTTGGACCTCTAATGCAATTTCGTCCTGTAAGAATAATTTTAAAAAAAAAACTATTTTGTAAGTAGATTTACCTATAGGAAATACTTTTGCACGTCAAAAATTTTTTAAAATCCTACCAGCACTTCGACTTGAATGGCCTGTTGAAAAGAAGTGCCGCAAGCATCGAGAAACAAGTTACCTAGTACTTTATATCTCTATGGCCGCAAAATTCTATTTGAAGCCAATGAGGGTTATCTGAAAGACATACTAGGCAGGCTGCAGCACTGAGACGTCAGGTCCAGAAACCTGTCAAAAGTGTCATAGCGCCTATAAATTCGTGTCATGGCGTCATCGCGGATAGTCAGTCGTGCTCGCGACGCGCCCCGAGCCACACGTTCCCGGTCTCCGCGCCACGCTGCACGCCCCGCTCCCAACGGCCGTTTACGTATTACGTAACTGCCACTTCGAATTACGTGTTTCTTTGTTTTTTTGAAAACAAAGAAACATTATCAGATTTTTAGAAGTTTCTTTTTAACTTTCGCGCGATTTTTGATTAAAACCACAGTTTCGTGGTCTGGTTTTGCGCGTAACCTAACGGTGCCAACCGCGCGCAAACACCAGGAGTGCGACCCGGGCACTCGCTGATCCCCTTCTGGGTGAAGCAAGTTACCCGGACGGGGCTAGCACCACCGGCCTAGGGGGCTCCCCTGACCGACGCTAGCTGTCGCCCCTTCCCACCTACCTATTCCCCTTCCTATTCTTAGTGAACGGTTTGGGCGCCTAGGGCTTCGGCTCACAGCTACCCTCCGATCACTAAGCAGCCAGGGCCCTCTGACACATTGAGATTGGTCAGAGGATAACAAGCTTAGGGCTCACCCAGTCACACCCCCCCCCGCCTCACCCGGCGCGGGGGACTAGGCATACACACCTCGGGTGTTCCCCCCGAGCGCGTTTTATTAGGCACGACTGCCGCAAGGTTTGTTCGCAGACTCTTCCTTGCGGAACGTGACGGGAGGAACTGCGATAAATTCGTTAGTTGATAGGTCCCTTAAAGTTAGGCCGGTCGCCATGGCGACCGACCCGCGCGAAAACGCCATTATTAATGGCCTCATCGCTCTAATTTTAGAGCAAGATCCCCGAATGTTGCCTCGTATTGAGGAAATTAAGAGAGTTGCCTCTCTCTCCCCGGCCCCTCCGGCCGCCATTCCGGCCCCTCAGGCCACCGAGCCCTCCGCCGCCGTCGCGCCCCTTGCAAACGCCGCGCGCGCCGCCGCGCGCGACGCGCCCGCGTCCTTGCCTCATGCGAATGCCTCGCGCCCCGCAGCGCCCTCCGAGATCGCCGCGCGCGCCGCCGCGCGCGACGCACCCGCTGCGCGCGCCGCCCCCGCCTCGACCTCCTCGCACCTTGCGAATGCCTCGCGCCCCGCCGCGCCCTCTGAGATCGACGCGCGCGACGCGCCCGCTGCGCGCGCCGCCCCCGCCTCGACCCCCTCGCACCTTGCGAACGCCGCGCGCACCACCGCGCGCTCCAAAAGCGCCGCGCGCGCCGCCGCGCGCGACGCGCCCTCCGCTAATTCGTCTCCGGCCCGTCAGGCCCAAAACGAAGAAATGGAAGTTGTTTCCGAGTCCTCGGAATCCTCCTCCGAGCCCACGTCCGACTCGGACGAATTTGTCATGGCCTCAGGCCGAAAGCGCACCAGGCGCAACAAAGGCGCCGCAAAGAAGGCCGCCAAATTGGCCGACGGCATTACTCCCGCCGCGGCCTCTGACTCCCCTGCTTCGCCCCCCGCGGCTGAACAGGGTGCCGAGGGAGCTTCTCTCCCCACCCCTCCCAAGCGCTCCCAGCGCCCACCGGCGGTCGTTATAACGAACCGCCATAGGTGGATGGCCATCAAGGCCCGATGCGATGCAAATGGCATCTTTTTCATAGCCGAAACCCGCACTGAGGGTATCAGGCTGAAAACGGAGACTATCTCCGACTATCGCAACTTAACGCGACTTCTCGACGGTATGTCGATACCATTCCACACGTGGAGTGTGGAAGAAGACCGGCGCCTCCGCGTCGTCATTCGGGGGGTCCCAAAGGAAATCGGGTGCGAAGACGTACTCGAGGACCTAAAGGCCCAAAAACTACCCGTGATAGAGGTGCACCGTATGCACCGTGGGCCTTCCGCCCCATTCAACATGGTCCTGGCCATTCTGGACAGGACAAACTTAAAAGAGGCCAAAGCCATCTTTAACATTCGTAAGGTTTGCGGACTGTCTGGGGTTGTTGTCGAGCCCCCACACCAAAAAGGCACTGTGGGACAATGCCACAGATGCCAATTATACGGGCATTCCGCAAGGAATTGCCATAACACACCTCGCTGTGTGAAATGCTTAGGAGCCCACTCGACACCGGAGTGTCAACGGCCTAAAGATCGCGCGCTATGCTCGGAACCTCCGAGCTGCGTTAACTGCGGGGAGGTGGGACACCCGGCGAACTACCGAGGGTGCCCAAAAGCACCCAAGGTAAGGGGCCGGAGGCCCGCTCCCTCCCCACCTAAAACTCGAGCCGCCCCCAAGACGGCCTACGTTAGCCCCCCCCAACCTCAAACTGCTGCGGCCGCTCCGGCTTCAGCAAAGGCACCGGTGCCTACACCAGTTGTGTCGCATTCGTGGCGACACAGAACCAATAAGGTTCCCCCCCCGCAGGGCAGCCCCTCAGGCCAACCTGCACCCGCGGTGGTTGTGGTTGCGACCCCTCCACCTTCTCCAAAAGCGGCACCGCCGTCGCCGAAAGCGGCACCGCTGCCGCCGAAACCCTCCTCCTCCTCCTCCCGTGACAGCGTCGACAATTTCAAAATTGTTATGTCGGTTTTAAACGCCATCGACTTTGACGAAGTCGACCTATTGGCAGACCGCATCATAGAATGCCAGGGGAACTCAGAGGCCCTCGTCATAGTCCTGAGGCGCGACTTTAGAGCGCTGACGGACACTCTCAAAAATTTTAGGTTTTAGTTATGGATCTACACCATAACACGAGCAGAGTCAAACCGACCTCCCTAAAAATCGGCTACTTCAACGCCAATGGGCTTCGTACCCAAAGGTCTGAGGTAGCCGATTTTCTCTACACCCATCAATTGGACGTTCTCCTCATCCAGGAGACGTTCCTCAAGCCGTCAATTCGCGATCCCAAAATCGCGAATTACAAAATCATTCGTAATGATCGCACAGTCTCTGCCTTCGGTGGCACTCTCATTTACTACAAAGCGACATTACACTGCACGCCTGTGGATACACCAAATCTCGTGCACATCGAAGCCTCTGTCTGTAGATTAGGAATGACAGGTCATCAATCCATATATTTAGTGTCAGCCTATCTAGCTCCCACTAACAATAGCTCCTCAAGCCCTAGATCACTACTTGACAGTGATATACAAAACCTTCTAGATCTTGGTCCGTCTGTTATCATAGCGGGCGATCTAAATGCCAAGCACCTTGCTTGGTGTAGCCAAACCACAAACCAACGTGGTAGACAACTCGAGCGACTCTCAGAGAGCCTCAACTTCGACGTAGTAGCACCTATGTCACCTACTCACTATCCAGACAATGTTAATCATCGTCCGGACGTACTAGACGTAGCCCTCCTAAAGAACATCAATCTTAGATTGAGTTCTATAGAAGTGCACTCTGCACTCACCTCAGATCATAGGCCTGTCATTATTGCCCTCTCGCCCAGAGTGAGCATTCCTAACGTGGCAGCCTCAGACCCCACAAGAGTCAAGACTGACTGGTTCAGCCTAGGAGAAGGCCTTAAGTCTATCTCATCTCCCTTGTTAGACCCGATTCCAGACGAGATAGTCTCAATTCCCGACGCAATAGGTGCAATTGACTCATTAACAGCGCACGTGCAGAAGGTGGTTAGCGATTGCTCGCGCCGCGTCCCAGTGAACGCTCATCGTCGCTGGGAACTGCCGCCAGATGCCCGTGCTCTGTTAACTGAGAAAAACGCAGCTCAAAGGGCTTACTTCTCTTTTCCCTCTGAGCAGAACCGTGTCCGCATGCGCGCTGCCCAATCAGCGGTTAAGCGTCGCATTAGACAGCTTAGGAACGATCAGTGGGACGAGACACTTACAAATATGGTCCCCTCTCAACAAGCCTTCTGGAACCTCACCAGAGCCCTTAAGGCAGATACAGTGGCTGCCACCCCCCCGTTAGTACAGTCAGATCCCTCCCTCCCCCTCGCCTTCGAGGACGAGGAAAAAGCTGAATGCTTAGCATCCAGTCTTGAGGCACAATGTGCACCTAGCACACTCCCCGTTGATCCAGATCACCTACTCGAGGTCGATACTGAGGTTTTCAACAATCTCGCGAGCCCTCTCACAGATGCCGACCCGCCGATAGAGCCGGTAACCCCCGATGAGGTAGAGTCCCTTATCAGAGATTTACATAATAGGAAGGCCCCGGGGCCTGACGGGATTTCTAATAGAGTCGTCAAGCTCTTCCCCGCGCACCTTATTCTCCTTCTGACCGCCATTTTCAATGCGGCATTAAAAAACAGTATTTTCCCCAAATCTTGGAAGGAAGCCACCGTCATTGGCATTCCAAAACCCGGCAAGCCCAAGGATCAGCCCTCGAGCTATCGCCCAATCAGTCTCCTTAGTTCGATAGGAAAGATCTATGAGCGCATTATTCTCGCTCGTCTCAAAGATTTTTCCCTTGCTAATAATCTTTTACCTGACGCACAGTTTGGTTTTAGAGCCAAACACTCTTGTGTCCAACAAGTGCATCGCATAGTCGAACACGTGTTGGACCGGAGAGCGAACAGATCCCGCCCGCACAAAACGGGCGCTCTCTTTTTCGACGTGGCAAAGGCGTTCGACAAAGTATGGCACAACGGGCTTATCTATAAGCTCTACAAACTTAATGTGCCAAACCGTCTCGTGCTCATCATACGAGACTACTTGTCGAATCGCTCTTTCCGCTATAGGGTGGATGGGGCACTATCCCCCCCTCACACCATTAGAGCCGGAGTACCACAAGGATCCGTGCTCTCCCCCCTCCTATACACGCTTTACACAAGCGACTTCCCTCAATTTAGACCCAGTCCACTTGTGACTCATACTGCCCTTTTCGCAGATGATACAGCCATCTATTGTTCGGCTTCTAGTACACCCGCCATAGTAAAGTCCCTCCAAGCCGCCGCCAACTCTCTTGGCGACTGGTTTAGGAAATGGCGCATAGAAGTTAATCCAGATAAAAGCGCCGCTATCCTCTTCTCCAGAGGTACTACGCCAAATCCCTCCACTAAAGTCAAGATGTTCGGACAACCGATCCCTTGGGAAAAGAAAGTCCGTTATTTAGGTGTCACACTCGATAGGGGACTCACCTTCGAACATCATATAAAGATTGTCCGCGACCGCGCTGCTTTCGCGCTAGGCCGCTTACATTGTCTGCTCAATGGGCGCAGTAAACTCTCTCTTAGAAATAAGGTGAGAGTTTACACAACGTGCATTAGGCCGATAATGACATACGCAAGTCCAGTTTTCGCTCACGCCGCGCCCTCTCATATCCACAGGCTGCAAACCATTCAGAATAGGTTTTTGCGCAAAGCCATCGGTGGGCTTTGGTTCGTTAGGAACAAAAACCTCCACATTGACTTAGGTGTGCCGACCATCTCGCACCACCTAAAGCAATGCTCTGTCAAATACTTCGACTCGCTCAATCATCACCCAAATCCGTTGGTGAAAGCCGCAGGGGATTATTCCGCTCCGGCTGGCACCAGCAGGTCCAAACGTCGTCCGCGTCACGTCCTCAACGACCCGGACGACTCCATTACAGTCGCCATCGAGGCGTATAAACAATTAGATTCCGCGACACAAACTAGACACACACGTCCGTCATATCGGCCCCGCCGGCGGGGCCGCGCGTCGCGCCACCTTCCTGTAGGGACTCGGTTTTCGCGGTACCGGCACGTGCCCGGCCGCTTCTCTCCAATCCGTTCGCCTTCCCCCAGTGTCGCCATAGGCCGAGGTTCGAGCCCCCCTCTGGGGCGCCCCTAGGCAGACACTGTAAAATTTTTGGCGGTGAGAGCCCTACGCTCCCGCAACAGTCCGGTGTCTCAGAAGAGGGTGTTAGTACACCCAAACTGAAATTTTCAATTAATAAAAAATAAAAAATAAAAATAAAAAAAAAAAATAAAAAAAAAAAAAAAAAAAAAAAAAAAAAATCGCGGATAGTGGCGTAAATTTTCGTAAAAACCCACATTATAAGTTACATAAAGACAGTTCCTAAATGTGATACTTACTCTGTGACAAAGCGAGAAGACAAAAAATCGCAAAAGAGAGTAAGATGAAGACGGCGAGAAAAGAGAGAGAAAAGCAGACCTTAAGAACAGAAGAGTTTTCTACACTTTCCATGGACCCAAGGTTAAACAGATTGATAGATTATGCTTTATATGCAATACACATACAAAAAGAAGAGTAATAATACAATTTGAAAACTTACATACTACTAGCAACAAGGCGGCCATAAGGGCAACATAATTTATATTAAGAAATAGGTGAGTAAGGTCTCCAGAGCTCCACATTTTACAGGGTCGGCAACGCGCGAGTTATGCCCCCGGTATTGCAAGCGTCCATAGGCTACGGTGAATGACCATCAGGCGGGCCGCATGCTTGTTTGCCGCCTTAGTGGTATAAAAAAATAGGTTTAAATTAAAATTGTCCAATATACCTTGGCCAAATGCTTGAGAGTCCCTGAGGCCTGGACAGCGATTCCATTTCCTGACTCATAAGAGTACTGGAAGCCTTCATCAGGTGTGTTTATAAATTCACTCTTCAAAATTGGTGCAGTCGAATCATCAACCGACGCACATGTGCAGGCAACCACGCAAAGTGCAATTACTAAGAATTTCTGAAATAAAACTTTCATTCATTATGTGCCTGCATTCACATTGAGATACCCATCGGTCAATTTATCTAACACACAAATAATAACAAGCAAGACAAAAACGAAGAATTTTTATTACTATATTTTACCCTCTCCTTCCATTCATTTCTACTCTTATTTGGCATGAATAGTACGTGTATGTATAGTCAGCTAACGATAGAGGTAAAAGAGGTCGAGAGGCCGTAATATGATTCAGTTTTCTAAATATTTCGTCAATGGATTATTACTCGAATTTTTATTAATCTATTTATAGTATTCTTATTGTACTATGCAATTACAAAATGCATGGAGTGACCACCTATTATTAAGATAACAATAAACATTCAAATAATTACATTTATATACCTTCTACACACAATTTCTTGTTTTTTTGTTTGTAGAAGGTATATCTTGTTGGTAGTCCATAATATTTTTTATTTTTTTTATTTTGTTCTTAGTTCTCTACCTAGGTCACCTCTTTCATGGGTTGACTTTGAAAGTCTTGATCGACATAGACGTGTGCCTTTCTTCTTTCTCCATTCGCATAGAAACTTCCAAAATAGTAAAAGTCTCTTCAAATACCGTGCAACTGTTTCGGAGATTACTCATTACAAACGCATGTAGGAAAAAATGCAATGTTTTAAACTTTAATTTGACTTTTGAAATTATTCGTCATCTTTCACGAAAAAACTTGCTTAGTTTAAAAATCTAATGGTGCCAAGCCGCACACAATTTCGTACTACGAACTAACGAACAAACTGTGGAACAACTCAAAGATAGTTATTGAAATTATATAGAAGGTGACACGTATATAATAATCCAAAATGAAGTTATGTTTCGAAAACAAGTAACTCTTATGTACCAAAATATTTCACTGAGAACATAAATTGATTTAGTGAACTTGACCCCTATGACATTTCGAGATATACATTACAAGAATAACAAGGTTATTTTGGAAACAAAAATCATATTTTAGCCCTTATTAAATATTAATACATAATGTATATTGATTTAATTAGAATTAGCATTGCAAAGTCGATTTAGATACAAAATTTGTACTGGATTTAGTAGTTGCTAATTCGACATTCCTTCGATTTGATTCCCACAACTTATAATACTGACGCTGAATCTGTTTAATTAGTAAGAATCTGGATATTAATTAGTAATTTATCTATTTGTTATTGTATTCTGTATTCGTATTCTTGGACGAATCACACAACGCCATCTAGTCCCAAACTAAGCAAATAATCTTGTACTATGGGTACTATATTGCTGATAAATATACTTAAATATATATTTTTTGTAAATAAATACTTATTACACATAGAAAACACCCAGACCAAGGCAAACATACATGTTCATACACACAAATGTTTGCCTTGCGCAGGATTCGAACCCGCGGCCCTTGGGATAAAGTGACCATTGCTAGCCACTCGACCACCGGGCCTGTCAACTATTTGTTATGACGTCAATCTATTTGTTATGACGTCATCTTTCTGATACTGATCTCATAGGTTAATAGATAGATAGAATATGCTTCACTTGCAATTGTGCTAATTCTGTTGTACATTTAACTAGACTAAACTAATTTTGACAGGACTAAATGTGTTGTTGTCCTTGCTTGGTTTACAATTAGTGACAAAGATAGCAACACTAGTCCTGTCAAAATTAGTTTAGTCTAGAGAAATGTACAACAGAATTAGCACCATTATCAGAGCAGTGGCATAAATATGTTATCATTTTAGTACTTTAAAAAAAAGTAATAATTTATATAGAAAGTAGGCTTTCACAGGCATTATTTTCTCTATACAAAGTGTACGTACAATAATAATATTAAAAATCTACTGTATAAATAAATTGTCACCATTTCGGAAACAAAAGCAAAATGATCACTAGTAAATTTTTAAGTTTGTTAGGCACCCCTAAACCTTTTTTTCTACTGACGGATGGCTGCTACAAGAGAGGCGCATTTTACCGATTATTTCTAATTTTAATGCATTTTTTCTGAATACTAGACCATTATTTCCTTGCTTAAACGTTCATATGTAACCTATAAAGTCAAAAGGAAGTTCACTAATAAACTAGGACTATAAATTTCTACTTTTAATACCGCCACCCAGGAGGTCCCGGGTTCGATGCCCGGTCGGGTCATGATGAAAAATGAACTTTTTCTGATTGGCCTCGGTCTTGGATGTTTATCTATGTATGTATTTGTTATAAAATATAATATCGTTGAGTTAGTATCCCATAATACAAGTTTCGAACTTACTTTGGGGCTAGCTCAATCTGTATGAATTGTCCCTATATATTTATTATTTATTTTATTATTATTATTAATAAACGTAAAAATCACTTTATTTAAACACTCACCATTTTGTCCTGTTTCGATTAAAATCGTGACTATTGACAACCCATGCATTTTCAACTTATATACTAACATAATAAAGTTACAATAAAAAGTATGAAAAAAATCCTAAATCAATAAAACCTTTTTGTGTGGCCAGAAAACCAGCAATACTTACGAAGGAGTAACAATAAACAACAAAATTTTCCGCGTATTTCTCTTGTAAATTAATTCCATCAGACGGGCCGTATGTTTGTTTGTTAGTTGTATAAAAAAATTACATTGTAACCAGTGGAAAATTTTTTTAAATAACAAAAAAGGCCGTAACCGGTTTTTCTTTTACCGTTTTGCTTGTTCCCGAAATGGTGGCAGTTTAAAAAGTAGTTTATTTTATCTTATATCAATCTAATTAAGTATACAAGTTGTAAATGACCAGAGAATGTACCTGTGAAGGCATAGTCTCTGAAATAAATAATTTCATTTCATTTCATAAACAAATAACAGTCAAATAAACAAACAATGTTATATTGCAGGTAAATCAGCAAACGGATTATGTGATGGAAAGTAGTTACCGATCCCGACCACCAATAAATATCAGTAGTACCAGAGGCGCTTCCATTACGTTATTCCTACAAGAAAGGGGATAGGAAAAGAAGGGAAAGGTGTTGAGCTATCGGATCTCTCGTACCCAAATAGCATTGGTCTCGGCCATGTTGTGTTCCTACGGTGAGTAAGGTCTCCAGAGCTCCACTTGGCGGGGTTGGGAGTCGTGCTCGCGACGCCGTCCGAGTCACACGTCCGGTGCCCGGTGCCTCCGCGCTACGCTGCTCCCGCGTGCTACGCACGCCCCCCGCCGCCGCGCTACGCTACCGCCGCTCCGACACACGTGTCTCCTTGCCTTTTTTAAGACAAGGAGGCATTATCGTGATTTTTAGTGTTTCTTCGGTTTTTCGCGCGTTTTTTGCCGATTAAAACCACAGTTTCGTGGTCTGGCTGTGTGATACCTCACGGTGCCAACTTTGCACAGCCAGGAGTGCGACCCGGGCACTCGCCGATCCCCTTCAGGGTGAAGCAGTTACCCGGACGGGGCTAGAACCACCGGCCTAGGGGGCTCCCCTGACCGACACTAGCTATCGCCCCCTCCCGCCCACCCCTTCCTCCTTCCTATCCTTAGGGAACGGCTTGGGCGCCTAGGGCTCCGGCTCGAAGCTACCCTCCGAACCTTAAGCAGTTAGGGACCCTCTGACACATTGAGATTGGTCAGAGGCATACAAGCTTAGGGCACACCCTAGAAGCACCCCCCTCGCCTCACCCGGCGCGGGGGACTAGGACTACACACCTCGGGTTCTCCCCCCGAGCGCTCCCAAATTAGACACGACTGCCGCAAGGTTTCTTCGCAGCTCTTCCTTGCGGAACGTGACGCGACGAACTGCGATAATTTCGTTTTAGCTGTAGGTTCCCTTACTAGGCCGGTCGCCATGGCGACCGACCCGAAAAATCGGCGTCGCCCCTAGTCAACTTTGCTAGGGAAAATCCGGACCTCGTGCCCGCAATTGGCCTTCACCTGAAGGCAATTTTCTTCCCCACGGCCCCTCAGGCCGCAGCCCCATCGGCCCCTCAGGCCGCAGCCCTCTCGGCCCCTCTGGCCACCTCCCGGCCGGCCCCTCAGGCCACCAAGACCTCCGCCGCCGCGACTTCCATCGCCGCGCCCTCCGCCACCGTTGCGCCCGCCGTCGCGTCCCCCGTTGCCGCGCCCCCCGCCACCGTGCCCCCCGCCGTAGCGACTTCCGCCGCCGCGCCCTCCACCACCGCACCCTCCTCCTCGATCTCCGACGACGAGATGGAGATCATCCCGGAATCTTCAGATTCCAGTTCCGCCCCCTCGTCCGACTCGGACGATTTCATTGTGGCCTCAGGCCGCAAGCGCACAAGGCGCAACAAGGGCGCTGCCAACAAGGCCGCCAAATTAGCCGCCGAGTCAAATCCGGCCGCCCCTCTCTCCGACTCGCCCGCTTCGCCCCCCGCGGCTGAACAGGGTGCCGAGGGAGCTTCTCTCCCCACCCCTCCCAAGCGCTCCCAGCGCCCACCGGCGGTCGTTATCACGAACCGCCATAGGTGGATGGCCATCAAGGCCCGTTGTGATGCCAATGGCATCTTCTTCATTGCCGAGACCCGAACTGAGAGTATCCGCCTAAAAACGGAGTCCATCACGGACTACCGAAACCTCACCCGCCTTCTCGACGCCATGTCGATCACATTCCACACGTGGAGTCTAGAGGAGGACCGGCGCCTTCGCGCAGTCATCCGCGGAATCCCGAAAGAACTCGAGTGCAATGACGTACTCGAGGACCTTCGCGCCCAAAAACTGCCCATCCTCGAAGTGCACCGCATGCACCGTGGGCCTTCCGCCCCCTTCAACATGGTCCTTGTCATTTTGGACAGGACTAACCTTAAAGAGGCGAAAGCCATCTTTAATATCAATAAAGTCTGCGGACTGTCCGGGGTCGTCGTCGAGACCCCTCACCATAAAAGCACTGTGGGTCAATGCCACAGATGCCAATTGTACGGGCACTCCGCCCGAAATTGCCACAACACACCCAGGTGTGTCAAATGCCTCGGGGCCCACTCAACACCGGAGTGTCCACGCCCCAAAGACCGCGCGCTATGCTTGGAACCTCCGAGCTGCGTAAATTGCGGGGAGGTGGGGCACCCGGCTAATTACAGAGGGTGCTCAAAAGCGCCCAAAGGAAAGAGCCGGAGGCCTACTCCCTCCTCATCCAGAGTCCTCGCTCCTCCTCAGTCCCAAACTGCCGAGGCCGCCCCGGCAACAGCTAAGGCACCGGTGCCACCACTCAATCTGTCGCCCTCGTGGCGCTACAAGACCAACAAGGTCCCACCCCCACAGGCCAGCCCCTCAGGCACGCCTGCACCCGCGGCGGTGGAAGTCGCAACACCTCCACCCCCCCCAGTAAAGGCATCGCTGCCACCTTCCAACGGGACCGAAGGGCTCTACAAGCTCGCAGCCGTCCTAGACATAGATAGGGTTCTTGCCATGGCCGCGTTGGTCAATGAACACGCGAACAGTCCCAACGCTCTCCTAATGGCCGTCTGTCAATTCACAGACGTGTTCGTTGCCCTTAAAAATTTCAATAAATAATTATGGACTTACACCATACGAGTAGAGTCAAACCGACCTCCCTTAAAATCGGCTACTTCAACGCAAATGGGCTTCGCACCCAGAGGTCTGAGGTAGCCGACTTCCTCTACACCCATCAGTTGGACGTCCTCCTCATCCAGGAGACGTTCCTTAAACCATCAATTCGCGATCCCAAAATCGCGAATTATAAAATCATACGTAATGATCGCACAGTCTCTGCCCTCGGTGGCACTCTCATCTACTACAAAGCGACATTACACTGCACGCCTGTGGATACACCCAATCTCGTGCACATTGAGGCCTCTGTCTGTAGATTAGGAATGACAGGTCACCAATCCATATTTTTAGTGTCAGCTTATCTAGCTCCCACTAACTCCAACTCCTCAAACCCCAGATCACTACTCGATAGTGACATACAAAACCTTCTAGATCTTGGCCCGTCTGTTATCATAGCGGGTGATCTAAACGCCAAGCACCCTGCCTGGTGTAGCCTAACCACAAACCAACGTGGTAGACAGCTCGAGCGACTCTCAGAGAGTCTCAATTTCGACATTGTAGCACCCATGTCCCCTACTCATTACCCGGACAATGTTGATCATCGTCCGGACGTCCTAGACGTAGCCCTCCTAAAGAACATCAATCTTAGATTGAGTTCAATAGAAGTGCACTCCGAACTCACCTCAGACCATAGGCCTGTCATCATTTCTCTCTCTCCCAGAGTGAGTATTCCCAATGTGGCAGCCACAGATCCCACTATGATCAAGACCGACTGGGTCAGGTTAGGCGAAAGCCTCAAATCCATTTCGTCCCCCATGTTAGATCCAATTCCAGACGAAATTGTCTCAATTCCCTATGCAGTAGGTGCTATTGACTCGTTAACAGCGCACGTGCAGAAAGTCGTTAGCGACTGCTCGCGGCGTGTCCCAGTGAACGCTCATCGTCGCTGGACACTTCCGCCGGATGCGCGCGCTCTGTTAACAGAGAAAAACCGAGCCCAAAGGGCCTACTTCTCCGCTCCCACTGAGCCTAACCGCGTCCGCATGCGCGCTGCTCAATCAGCGGTTAAGCGTCGTATCAGACAGCTTAGAAACGACCAGTGGGACGAGACTCTCTCCAATTTGGTCCCATCTCACCAAGCCTTCTGGAAACTTGCCAGAGCCCTTAAGGCAGATACAGTGGCTGCCACCCCTCCGTTAGCACAGTCAGATCCCTCCCTCCCCCTCGCCTTCGAGGACGAGGAAAAAGCTGAATGCTTAGCATCCAGTCTTGAGGCACAATGTGCACCTAGCACACTCCCCGTTGATCCAGATCACCTACTCGAGGTCGATACTGTGGTAGCAAATAGACTCGCGAGCCCACTTACAGATGCCGACCCCCCGTTAGAGCCGGTAACCCCTGATGAGGTAGAGTCCCTTATCAAAGACCTACATAATAGGAAGGCCCCGGGGCCTGACGGGATTTCTAACAGAGTCATCAAGCTCTTTCCCGCCCATCTTATACTACTCCTGACTGCTATCTTTAACGCAGCCCTCAAAAATAGCATTTTCCCCCAAACTTGGAAGGAAGCCACCGTCATCGGCATTCCAAAACCCGGCAAGCCCAAGGATCAGCCCTCGAGCTATCGCCCTATCAGTCTTCTCAGTTCAATAGGAAAAATCTATGAGCGCATAGTTCTCGCACGTCTCAAAGATTTTTCCCTTGCCAACAATCTCTTACCTAACGCGCAGTTTGGTTTTAGAGCCAAACACTCTTGTGTCCAACAAGTGCATCGCATAGTCGAACACGTGTTGGACCGGAGAGCGAACAGATCCCGCCCGCATAAAACGGGCGCTCTCTTCTTTGACGTGGCAAAGGCGTTCGACAAAGTTTGGCACAACGGGCTTATTTATAAGCTCTACAAACTCAATACGCCAAATCGTCTTGTGCTCATCATTCAAGACTACTTGTCGAACCGCTCTTTCCGCTATAGGGTGGATGGGGCACTATCCCCCCCTCACACCATTAGAGCCGGAGTACCACAAGGGTCCGTGCTCTCGCCTCTCCTTTACACGCTTTACACAAGCGACTTCCCCGAATTCAGACCCAGTCCACTAGCGACCCATACCGCTCCGACCCAACCGATCCCTTGGGAAAGGAAAGTCCGCTACCTAGGCGTCACACTCGATAGGGGACTCACCTTCCGCGATCATATTAAGATTGTCCGCAACCGCGCCGCTTTCGCGCTAGGCCGACTATATTATCTGCTCAATGGGCGTAGTAAACTCTCTCTTAGAAATAAGGTGAGAATTTACACAACGTGCATTAGGCCGATAATGACTTACGCGAGTCCAGTTTTCGCCCACGCCGCGCCCTCTCATATCCACAGGCTGCAAACCATCCAGAATAGGTTTTTGCGCAAAGCCATCGGTGGGCTTTGGTTCATTCGGAACAAAAACCTCCACATTGACTTAGGTGTGCCGACCATCTCGCACCACCTAAAGCAATGCTCAGTCAGATTTTTCGACTCTCTCGACCATCACCCCAATCCATTGGTGAAAGCCGCAGGGGATTATCCCGCTCCGGCTGACACCATTAGGTCCAAACGTCGTCCGCGGCACGTCCTCAACGACCCGGACGACGCCATTACAGTCGCCATCGAGGCGTACAAACAATTAGATTCCGCGACACAAAGTAGACACACACGTCCGTCATATCGGCCCCGCCGGCGGGGCCGCGCGTCGCGCCACCCTGTAGGGACTCGGTTTTCGCGGTACCGGCACGTGCCCGGCCGCTTCTCTCCAATCCGTTCGCCTTCCCCCAATGTCGCCATAGGCCGAGGTTCGAGCCCCCCTCTGGGGCGCCCCTAGGCAGACACTGTCAATTTTGGCGGTGAGAGCCCTACGCTCCCGCAACAGTCCGGTGTCTCAGTAAAGGGTGTCAGTACACCCGAACTGATTAGTCCATTCAAAAAAAAAAAAAAAAAAAAAAAAAAAAAAAAAATTGGCGGGGTTGGGAGGGTTGGCAACGCGTGAGTGATACCCTCGTTATTGCAAGAGATGATGAAGATGCTTACCATCAGGCGGGCCGTATGCTTGTTTGCCACCTTAGTGGCATAAAAAATATCTCTCACTAAGCAATCGAAACGCATTGTTGCTTTACCCCGGTATTCTGTGAGACTGTTCTGTGTATTTCTACGGTCGAGCTAGTTCATAAATACTCTACCACACCACTCCAAAAACTCGCTATTTTCGTAGCCACACTACGAAGACTAGAAAAGGTCAACTTTTATATTTTTTATAAGGAATGCTATTATTACGTTATTTTCGTAAATGTTATCTATTAATGAAGTTGATGAATTTTGTTTACAATATTTTTTGGAAACCTTTTGCAAACTCGATTTTTATTTACTTCGATCTTATTTCGACTAGTTGTTTGAGTTCTGTACGTAAACGGGGTCTCCTCGTTTACGTACGTTTTACAAGATCCGTTGTCCGTCCGCAAAGAAACGAAATAAGTTGCCATTTCGCTTTAGTTTTCGAAATGGTAGTAGATTAACTTATACAGATCAATATTATTTGTACATTTCGACTAGAAAGAGTGCCTGTGAGGGCCTAGGTTTTATCTTATCCTAAGTGTCTAAACACATTTTGCCGAAAATACGCGACCGAAGTTCGGCGTGACTACGCCTGCAATATATTTTAAAAGACTGACGACACACCATGCCGAAATTACGTCGCGTTAAAGCGTACAGCCGAACTTCGGTCGGGCGGAAGTTCGGCAGCGATTCGGCGTATAGCAACACATTATAAGCGACCGCATATATTTTTTTTTTTGCTCGGACTCTGACACTGACAATACACACAAAGTTCCGCAACCGAATTTCAGTCAAGTTCGGCGCTTATGGTGTGTCATATCAGCCGAATACGCCGAATAAGAGCCGAACGTAAAATCAGCCGCGGAACTTCGGTCGCATATTTTCGGCATAGTGTGACACTTTTAGACACTTATAAATAAAACCGATTAAATAATCTACAGCTACACAAATTTAAAGAACTCGTTACATAAGAATGCGAACTAACATTTTTTAAATGTACTTCATATCTTTCACACCCGTCATTAAAATGCAATATCCTCATTGGTGATACTCATAAATTTTTATGCAATTATAATAAATTCTTTATCGTATCATGAGCTTCCCGTGAAGCCATTTTGTTAACACCTCCACTGCCAATTATATTGTCACGTCCAGATGATTTAATAATTGCCAAACTTTTTTTTAAGAAATATTACTTTTGAGTCACTGGTTATTATAATATTCCCATATAAGTAGTTATAATCTCATCCCATTTGGGACCGCTCTACCCTATAGGCTATATATAATACATCATCACGACTGTAATATGAAATAAATAAATTGACAGACAGACCTGGATACAAAGTAAATCTAGCTTAAACGTGCTTGTTATGGGTACCAAACCAGAGAACTAATAAATACCTAGAAAACGCCCAAACTCCAAAAAAATATGATTCTCCGGTCGACTAAGAAAGTAGATTCATATTCCAATTGTAAAATTATGGTGGTTGAAGAAATCTACAACAGATTTTACACTGAACTTGGTTTTAGTCACGGAATCTCTGCTTATCCCCTGGTGAAATATAAACGTGAGTATTGGCCAAAAAACAGGCGGATTGCGACCCTCTGAACTGGGTATTCCGACCTATGGGCGCCGGGTCACCTTGAGGTACTCACTTTCATTTGGACGACAGAATAAAACAGTCTGACAGCAAAAAATAATCTCAATTTGCGACGGAAAAAATAATCCATTTTTGTTTTTTAATTCTAGATTATTAATAGATCGTGTTTATTTTTATTGCGGTTTCATTTTTAAAGACTATACATTTTGTTTTAACGTATAAATACCTAATCGGCATAATAACCTACGATTGTTTTTTCTACAGCGAACAATGCAAACTAAAATATCCATGACAGAGTTACATGACAACAATAGATTACAGCAGTAACAATTTACTCCTAGTTTGTGTGGATTGTGGATTTTATTGCACTTTAAGTTTACAAACAGAATTTATTATACCGTTTGTACCTTTTGAATATAAATAAATAAATATATGGGGACAATTCATACAGATTGAGCTAGCCCCAAAGTAAGTTCGAAACTGTATTATGGGATACTAACTCAACGATATTATATTTTATAGCAAATACATATATAGATAAACATCCAAGACCCGAGGCCAATCAGAAAAAGTTCGTTTTTCATCATAACCCGACCGGGGATCGAACCCGGGACCTCCTGGGTGGCGGTCTGGCGTGGTAACCATTACGCCACGGAGGTCGTCTAATTAAAATTACTACTACTTTATACATTATTATTTTATTAAATATTCCTATTAAATGATTTATTGCATAAACACATCCATTAATAGGCTTATAATTTTACAGGTGACATCAAGACCATAGTAATATTTATGAGGATTCATATTGATTAAAATATTTCGATATGGCGTCCAGCCGATTTCCTTAACAAACGGGTTTGACAGGTCATCTGAGTAGGCCAGGCAAAATAAATTACAGTGTAAGTGAACATCGAGAAGCCTTCGATTTGAAATTAAGATTATATTTTATGTCATAGGGTAATATAAGCTTCACCTGATGATAAAAAATGAGAAGTGTACAATCGATGGCATAAAATATGTTGTCACTTCTGTACCTTGTTACTATAATTTTGTTGACATGTTAAGTCTTCAGCAATTAAAATGAGATAAAATTGTGACAAGATACGATCAGTAAATTTTTTTTTTTTACAAATCGCACAGATTGAGCTAGCCCCAAAGTAAGTTCGAAACTTGTGTTATGGGATACTAACTCTACGGTACTATATTTTTATAACAAATATATAATTATATAGGTATAGATAAACGTCCAAGACCCGAGGCCAATCGGAAAAAGTTCGTTTTTCATCATGACCCGACCGGGATTCGAACCCAGGACCTCCTGTGTGGCGGTCTGGCGTGGTAACCATTACGCCATGGAGATCGTCGTATCAATGAAATAGATGAGCAGGGCCGTTATATGATTCAACTTTTCTAAATATTGCGTGAAGGGATTTACTCGATTTTTTATATTTTATCAATAGTATTCACATTATACTATGTAATTACAAAGTTTCATAGTATATAACAATCGATAGTTTACAATTATTTATGTACTAAATAAAGATTAATGAATCATTAGCATAAAAATCTTCGTTTCACTAGCAGAGAAATATTTGTTCTTCCTAGTCACCTTCTTCATTGGTCGACTGTACGTAGCAATTTCTACATCGACTTAACATATAAGCCTGCTGTACACGGGTAGAGTATACAGTAGAGTAGCGCGGTAGAGTACTAACTATTCCACTAACTATACTAATGTGAGCATTGGTAGAGTGGCGTACTAAAATTTGGTAGAGTAGAACAGCTAGCACCGGGGGCAAGCTACTCTATCACTTTCCTTCCCCCATCCCGGTGTCTACTCTACTCTACCGTACACCGAGCCATGTAAACGGTTAGTAGAGTAACAAGTTAAGTTTATTAGTGCGTTCCTTACATTTTCTCGAGTGACGTTCATGGTGTCCTATTCAGGCGTTACTCTACTAACAAAATGTAAATTTACGTGTAGACAGTTACTCTACTAAAACTGGTAGAGTACTTGGAATGGTAGAGTAGTATGCTAATTGACTCTACCGTATACTCTACCCGTGAACAGCAGGCTATACTATTGTTAAGTATTATAATATCTGTGACATATTGGAGTGGTAGATCAATTATTATGAAATGGGCTAGCTCGACCGGGGAAGTACCACCATCTCACAGAATATCGACGTGAAGCAGCAATGCGTTTCGTTCGGTGAGTGAGAGATCCGGAAGCCCAACTCCTTCCAAATCCCGTCTTTCCCCCTCCTTCTTTCCCTTGCCGTCCTTTCCTCCAACTTCCTTGGACAACGCATTGGTAGCGCCCCTGGTGTTACTGATGTCCATAGGCGGCGGTGACATCTTTCCATCAGGGGGCCCGCTTGCTTGTTTGTCTACTGTATGACATAAAAATAAAAATATACTATACTATTTATTGCAACTGAATGTATCTCTTTCAATTATAACATCATATCGCACTATACCATATTACATAACGCTGACCACTCACCTCGACATATCGTAGGTTACATCTTGTATCTTTCAAATGTTGTCTGGATCTATAGATTACAGGCTTATAAAATGTCAGATTACTAAACGACCATACCTATACTAAGTAATTACTGTGACATTTTAGGTGACGATGTCGAAGTTCGTGGGACCTGCCAGACCTATTCTTTTATACAATACAAATTAATTGACCTTTCAAAAATCTATTTAAACATCTGTTTCCTGCAATGTGCCAATGAATTGTTTTTTTATTTAATTATAATGAATTATCGTCTAATTACCTGTGTTAAATTAGAGCGCTTGATAATGTGCCTTGTAATATGAACCTCGACAAAACCTTATTGAAATAATACTGAAATTTTAATTTAAATCCTACATAATTGTCGCCTTTTTAATAACATTAAATACCTAGATTTTACAAAAACAGAATACTCGTGTCTAGTTCATTTGTATTTCTATACCTAGTTAATTAAACACCCTGAACTCACTAAATCTGTTGTCTATATTAAAATAATTGTCAAAAATTATGAAAAATATGTTGCTATGAACAATGGGCCACCCGTCTGGATTTATGAACACTCATTGTACGTTATTATCAAAATAATTCATGAACTGTTTTGTATTAGTGTAATATATTATGATCATATTTCATATGGCCACTTAACCTGGGTAATGAAAAATATTTACTTGGCCCTATTTATTTAGTTTCATAAAGAATAACTAGATGGCGCCCGTTGAAGCGTTTGGTTATCTTTACTTAGTGTAAAATTAAGTTGCTGTTTGTTAATTTAGATCTTTTGAACTACTCAATGGATTTTAATGCAGTTTTCAGCAAAAGATAGACTAATTTAAGAGAAAGCTTTTTATGTAATGTTTGTCCAAGAGAGGTAGGGCACAGCGAATAACCCGCTCAAATCGGAGCAGGACGTCTGGAGAAGGATCTTCCTTACAGAAGATCGTAGCCAAAATAACATTGGCCTCGGCCATGTTGTGTTTCTAGGGTGAGTAAGGTCTCCAGAGCTCCACTTGTGTGTTGTTAGGTGGGTTGGCAACGCGTGAGTGATACCCCCGGTATTGCAAGCGTCTATAGGCTACGGTGACGCTTACCATCAGGCGGGTCGTACGCTTGTTTGTCACCTTTGTGACATAAAAAAAGTAAATACATACAAAGATTATGCAAAAAAATTCTTACGCGAAAGTGATTTACAAACAAAGGTTTCGCTAGTGAAATATAGAAACATTTGATAAAGCCTGTGAAATCCAAAAAATATTATTAAGTACCTCGAAAGTCGTCTGTAAAGCCTCTACCACACAGGCGAGTTTTTAACGGTTATTACGATATCTGTTTCAGTGCATTTTGTATTAGGATGGCCCTGGAGGAACACTGCTGCTGCGATAATAACGCCGCAATGGAAGTAAGACGCTGCGTTTCTCGGTCCTGGAGGGCTACTACGAAACGTAAATCCGATACTTCGGCCGAAGTATCGGAAGAATTTTAACTATGAATTACAAGGTTTTTTCATAGTTATTTTATTAATTTCTTGAATTGTATGCATGAAATACCTTGTACTTTATGATTATTTTAGTAGTTCGTTGAATTATAACCATGAAATACCTTGTATTCGAAGTATAGAATTCTTTTGATACTTCGGCCGAAGTATCGGATTTACGGTTCGTAGTAGCCCTCCTGCTATATTCCGATATGAGTTCTAAAATGTTTTGTGTCAGGACGCAAACGACCGTACACACACCTGCGATAATAACGTTAGTAAAAGACGCTCTCTCGTCACACCCTGTCCACACGCACCCAATTTTTGGGCCAATTTGATCTATTGTCCTGTTCTTGGTGATATCAAAAGAAAAGGACATGTATACAAATTGGCCAATTAGATTGGACCGTGTGGAAGGGGTGTAAGAAATATCGGACGATAAAAACGCAACTGTGTGCAAGGAATCGGGTCGCATTATCGCAATAACGCATGCGATATTATCGACCGTTAAAAACGCGCCTGTGTGGTAGAGGCTCAATGATAAAAACGGAGATATTGGACAAAGATTTATAAATACCCTGCTACTTTTCATTAGCAATTACACAGACCATAGACATTGTCATTACATTATTTTTTAGCCCACATTAACCTTTACTCGATCCTATTCCAATCTCATCCAGTGGACTCCCGTCACTCGCATTAAGAATATTATTTTTATGTTAAGTTAAAAAGCATTACATTACAAAAAATATTCAAGCTACAATTTTATGAGTAAAAGATATCAAATCTTTTTCATTAGCTTTCAGTTCAAATTCAAATCAGATTAATAAAAATCGGTATTCCGTTTCACGATCGCAATTGGCTATTCAAAACGATTTTAGTATCGAGTTGATGATATCGATGATAATTTTACCGATATTTTATTGCAATGCAGGACATGTAGTGGGTCACCTAACAGCTATGACTGATGCCCTTCACCTACGACCCCAAAAGAGTCTAGCATTTAGATTTTAATAAACACATTATGGATTCGAAACATACATAGGTTTTTGAAGTGAAGTTGTTCAAAACTAGTTGACGTTATAGAGTAATTTTAGTTTTATATAAAAGCTAAAATCCGTGTGAATTCGGAGAATTGTTATATGTATTATACGTACAAACCCTTCTCTTGAAATACCTTAGCTATTGCTGGAAACTGCAACCCGTTGAATACTTCAAAAGATCTTAGCGAACAGACAACAGAAGCGACTTAATACCATGGAAACAATAAAATATTTGAATTTGAATTTGAATTTAATTTTTTTCTATGCACATACCTAAATGCCTAATTGCAGGTGTTAGCTGCACGGCTGCTGGGCAGAAGTGGATTAGACTGGTCATATTTGTATACCATAAGATCCCAGAAAACTACGCAAGAATAGTAAAGTATTCATACAGGCAGACTCAGAAAGAGATTGCGGGATGGCGAGGCGTCATCATGGCTAAGAAGATTTGGGGAAGGGAGTTTTTTATCTGCTGACTGCTGTGGTCTCGGAGAGACTTAATCTTAGCACTTAACTGATACTTAAGAAAGTGCCGCACCATGCGCATTTACAAGCTTCCAATAGTGATCCTTACAACATTGACGACCGAGCCTACACACGGCTAATTCACCGTAGACCGAGTCGTAGATTTTCACGACCAAAAAACCGCCTGTTGATGAGGCTTGATTCCAACTGTATATGTTACCGGAAATGTATGAAATCCG
Organism: Endotricha flammealis; assembly: GCA_905163395.2. Classification (NCBI taxonomy): domain Eukaryota; kingdom Metazoa; phylum Arthropoda; class Insecta; order Lepidoptera; family Pyralidae; genus Endotricha; species Endotricha flammealis. Next base: position 5,094,354 of record LR990864.1, on the reverse strand, counting down.
AAAGTGTATACAATTCCTAAGAAATATGTTATTATGTAAAGAGCCTCGCTCCCTTCGGTCGCTCGGCTTTTGATGGTCACAAGCTAACTCTAACCTAACCCAGCACCTAACCCAGCTTTGTCTGATGAACAACGTGTTTCAATTATTTTATTTACAGATATTTCTGATTCTCCGGGTTAGGTTAGGGTTAGCTTGCCGAGCAACCGAAGGGAGCGAGGCCACCTTTTTAATAACACATTTCCCAGAAATTGTATACATTTCCGAATTACATACATTTCCAGTAACATATACACTTAATTTGATTCAAATTCATTGAATTGTCAATATGATGTGCACCTATTTGTGTTTCACAATTGAAATTCGATAGAACCAATAGAACCATGTGCTCTAAACTAGAATAAACAACAAATGCATGCCAACTTCGATCATGCCAAATATAAACCCATTTAATTGAAATCCATAGTATTTGCTTTACGTATTGTCTATTCAATATAGGAACGACTTGAACTGTTATTTATCTATGTCAGGAGGAGTGGCAGTTAGCATGGATTATTACTTGCTGTGTTGTACTATTCCTATTCACTTTTTACGCTAGTATTTTTCAAATATAGAGCTTTTAAAATCGGCTTGCTCGACTGTTGAATTAATTTTCCACGTCATATGAGCATGAAGTAGCAATGCATAACATGCGATGATTTCTGAATCAGGAAATCCAACTTCCCTATCCTCTTTCTCCCTACTTCTACCTTCTTCCTATTCTTTCTTATCGGCTGTTTTACACTAGCTCAAGTGGGCATCGAAGTCAGAAGTGAAGTGGGCAACGCGATAGTGTGAACACGATACTGACGCTGCTACTCGCGCTGACTGGCAGCGGCGCTCCCTCGAAAGACGCTCGGTAAAGAAGTATGAAATGAGGGCTGAATGTGACACTCACTCGCGTCGATGTTGCCGCAAAAGTATTAAGGGAAATATTTCCGGCAGCGGTAGAAGCAGTGGAAGGGGCTGAGTGTAAACCAGCAATATCGAGGTAGGCAACGGATTAGGGCAGAACAAGCAGGCTTTAGCAGATTATTGCAAATATAAAAAAAAACTCAATAAAATTCACTAAAATCAAATACAGCATTTCAGTTTCGCACACATAAATATCTATCGACAGAGTTCCACCATAATCCATCATTCCGATTTAAAGTCAAATCATAGATAGATGTATTATTTAAACCTTATAACAAAAGACGTAAGGTCGATTATGGAGCTAAATAACTGACATATCTCATCATAAAACCATTCAGGTTCATTAAGCATGCTTTCGGAAACGCTTCGGAAAAACTCGGGTTTCGTAGGGTTGGCAAAAGCATAAAAATCAAGGTTTATTTACAGCAAAAATTTGTCTAATTTAGTTTAGTTATTAGTATGATTTTAACTCGAATTCTAAAAAATCTGTTTGAGAAAATCACATTTGAGGAACTTTGTATTTATATCTAGATCTATATAACCTATACCTATAGGTAGCAGGGGTAACAGTCACACATTATTATTTACGAAACATATTTTTTTATTCAATTCCAATGAAAAGTTAGACATTGCATTCGTCAGTTCCATCTCGTTCTCTGATTGCTTTTAGCCATAAGGCCGCCTTGTTGCAATTTCACTAGTCTGTAAGTTGTTTGTATACTGTGTAGTTGTTTATATTTTGCAAAGAAAGCATATTCTATCTATCTATCTCTCTTCTGCTCTAAGCCTTAGTCCATATGAAATCCATTTAGTACCTAGCGGCGTGGCGTGTGCCCATCATCGGTCAGGGTGCATCGGCATTATGAATTTTGTACAATTTCAAATATTTTCCGTTGAGTTAACCCTGAAGCCCGCACCGTCTTTATATCACAAATTGCCTATTCAGTACAAATTTATTGATACAACGCCGAATGCCGGCACATTGAATCGCGATTGCTTCTGCTCAGACAATTGTTATAATTGGCGTTGAATGCGTAGGGGTTGAGAAAGAGGCCAATGTTTTTGTATAATATGTGCCTTATATTGGAGTGCCTAAAAAATATAAAATACGTTTGTAATTATGTATTGCTAGAGCATTACGGATACAGACTGACATTAATTTCAGGACGCAGGTTTCATAATATCCTGATGTTTAGAACGACTATTTATTCATTCAATTTACTTATTGACAATGACTTATGCTTCACAACCTCCTAGAGGTAAAAGCTTAGATTTAGTATATACTAGCGTACCTATAGATCGGCTTTGTTTGATTGAGGCGAGATCAAAAACAAAATACACTAGTGTGCGTGGAATGTACATGTGTGCAAGCAAGATCTATAATTTTGTGGATTTTCCTTTTAGTTTGAGTTACATCCAGGCACTGCACAGGTAACCATATTTAATCACGTCTAATTAACACCAAAACTACACTTAGAAACCATAATTTTTTTTTAAATAAGTGGGTTTTGTTTTAGCATGACTGACGTTAGGGCGATACAAGCCCATAGCGTGTATAGGAAAAATGGTCTCGTCTATCTATCTCGCTCTAACAAACGCGTATGCTATATGATCTATCTCTTTTGCATTGCCAATCTTCTTACTCTAGTAAGTTATAATAAATCTATGTAGGTAAAAGACATTTATTATGGCATTTTAAACCATCAATATGTTTCTTGTTCTATTTTGTTACTGCGGACAATTTTGGCCTTATTCCCAGATATAACAAAGACTTATCCATCAGCCATTTTTAAAGTTATTGGCAGATAATATTATTAGATGTCAACACCGCCTTGTCAACGAAGGTCGTCAAGATGGCGACGTCGGATCCTCACACGTTGCCTTTTTAAAGTGTACTTTTTTTGTTAAAAAGTGTTCATTTGAAATACTCGACATTGGCGAAATTGTCTATGTGTCACTAAGACACGTCAGAAACGCCATTAATTCAGTAAGAATTAAGAAGAGATAACGTGACACTTAATGTGGAATTAACATTAAAATTCATTCAGAAACCACATTAAGTTCCATTAAAACTTCTTCACTTACCGCACATGGAGCGAAATAACGCAATTACATCCTCATAACGCACCAAAGCGTCTTAAGAAGTGGAATACAGCAGATGGGTATTTCGAGAATGCCATACGAATGCATATTTTAATGCACACCGAATGCGACGAAGCGTGAAATGGAAATCTTTCGTGGTAACTGGCTTCCTTAACTGTGCTGCGATATTTTCGCGAAAACTGGATTAAAGGAGTTTGCATATTGTTAACTCATGTTTTTGAAACAAATTGTAAAACTCAAACTCAAAAATATATATTCTATAGGCCCCTCACGGGCACTTAGACACGTCATTTACAATAATTGTATTAATATTCTATATCTCGGTCATTCTCGACATTAGGCGTTCTTCGCCTAATTACCGTACCCTTTTTTATTTTTCTCTAGTTTGTTTTAGAAGGATTGAAATATGTAACTCATGAAACATGCGAATGTAACAATTAAAATGGCATTCGTTTATTAAAAGCGGTTTCCGAGTTAATGAGACTTAAACATTTCATGGGTACGGTAATTAGATAAATCTATTCCTTAATGTAATGGTAATTAGAAAAGATCATTATGTCTATTTAAAATAATAATAAAAATGACATGTATAACATGTATAGACACAACTACACGATAAGAGGTATGAATGTTGATGCTAATTGGAAGGTAATGGCTAAAGCAATAAGAACTGCTGCAAAAGAAGTCCTTGGGGAAACACGAGGTGGGCGAAAATTGAAAAGGAAACGTGGTGGTGGAACGAAAGTGTCCAAAAAGCATTAAAAATCAAAAAGAGTGCATTCAAGGAATGGCAGAGTTACGTGACATGATCATAGGAAAACTGAATTGAGGGTGAGGTATAACGAGGCGAGGAGACGGGCAAAGGTGGTGGTTGCGAGTTCCAAATCCGGGGTAGAAGAAAAAGTATATAATGAATTAGATAATGAACTAGGTCAGAAAAACTATACAGAATGGCTAAACAGCGCAATCAAAGATCGAAAGACATTTGTCACGTAAAATGTGTGAAAGACGAATGCGGTAAAACATTGGTAAAAGATAGTGACATTAGAGACCGATGGAAGGGATATTTTGGAAAATTACTTAATATTGAGAATGATTATGATAGAAAAGAAAACATAATGACATAGATATAGGCATGATAGCTAAGGTAGATGAATTACGGCCGTTCCCAATATTCAGTCTATCTCTGGTTTTGCCCTACTAGAGATAGAAATAGTTATCTATCCTTAAATTTTTTGTCCCTATAAACCTACCGACGATAGGTTATCCTATCCCTCGATGCTATCTATCTATGGGAGGACTGATAACTTACTAGAGATAGATATTTATATGAAATTGACATTTGTCGCGTTCCTATAATGGTTGACATCTATCTGTCAGTCAGTTTGCCTATCTCTAGTAAACTCAAAATTCAATCCTAGGATTTTCGGGGATTACGCTTGGATAACTTACCTTTTGGAAGCTGTTATAGCTAAATTTGTAAGAAAAATTTACGTTTATCGTAAAGAACAATGTCTGACTCAAGTTCAAACAGTGATCTTGCTCTCTTGGAACAGCTGAGTAACTGGGAATCGGATGAAGAAAATTGTGTGACCCGATCTTATCAAGACCGTAAAAATTATTTCTACACATAATTGATTAGTGCTCATTTTTAGAAAATTATTTTCGTAATAAAACTTGAAATTGATTAATTCACACACAAACAATTCGATTCAATTTCTTGTAATAATACGGCGCACGAAACGAACAATATCACAACGGATCTAATTTTCAAACAAAATGACACAAGGCAACTCTCAAAGCTGAGAACATTCCGTTTTATGTATTTTCAATTTATGCTTACTTCATTATTGATTTTACCCACCACGATATAAAATTACTTTAAGTACCTAGGAATTGATCCAGTATTTATTTTTGTAATATTTTTATATAATTTGTAATAATAACAGGAAAAAAATATCATAAAAACGTTAAAGCGTCATAACTGAGTGATTGTAGTACTGCGTATTTCGGAACGTAAGGGAGGGCTCGGATAAGCGGCCTATCTACTGCTGACTAGAGATAGAAAGCACCTATCTCTAATATTGGGACGGCTTCTCAAGATAGATAACTGAGTACTACCGATCGAGGATAGCTATCTATCTTTAACTGTCGAATGAATATTGGGAACGGCCGTTAGAGGTAAAGAACGCCTTGAGGAAAATGAAGAATGGAAAAGCAGTTGGCCCGGACACAATACCAATAGAAGTCTGGAAGGTTCTAGGGGATTATGGATGCAAGTGGCTCACTTTGTTTCTTAATGAATTGTTGGTTCAGGATGTCATCCCAGAGGAATGGCAAGACAGTTCCTTGGTACCTATTTTTAAAAGAATGGGGGATGTCCAGGAGTGCAATAGCTACAGGGGGATTAACTTGATGTCACACACATTAAAGCTGTGGGAGAAAATAATGGAGGCACAACAAAGTACAAAAGAGCACACAAAAACCTACATATGGTATTCGTGGACCTCGAAAAGGCCTACGACCGGGTCCCGCGTCAGTACAACAGAATGCTTTTCTGTTGATGTAGGTGTGCACCAGGGTTCAACGCTCAGACCATACTTATTCCTTCGGGTTATGTTGCTGGAGGATACTGAGGTGGATGGATGTGTGGAGTGACGAGAAGGGACAAAGTCAGGAATGTACACATAAGGGGGAGTTTAAAGGTGGCGCCTGTAACCGATAAGAGAGGTCAGAGACTGAGATGGTTTGGCCATATGATGCGCAGGGTGGACAGTCTGGACAGTCATGTGACCCAGAGGGTGCTAAGAATGAATGTGGATGGATGGAAGGGCAGGGGTAGGCCAAAAAAGAGATGGAGTGATGGCGTGAGAAATGACATGAAATTAGCTGGAGTAACTGAGGAAATGGAAGGAGTTTGGAACTAAATCGGCACAGCAAAAGTTTAATAATTTCATACAACGGTAGTTAGAAATACATGGTAATTGGTATACGGTAATTAGAAAACGCCGATTTTTCATAAAATTTTCGAAAACCTACAGAGTATTAAAATACTGCATTACAACACTGTACTGAGACCAAAGCACTGTCTCTATTTATATAAGCAATTAGAGTCTACCTTAACCAATCTAGTATAAAATTAAGTACACGGTAATTAGAAAAGTTTTGAACGAAGGATACGGTAATTATATACTAACGTGCTTCATTGACTTATACACTAACGTAAAAGACCTGCACCTGCTGCAAGACCGCGGTAGAAACTGAGGGCTTGAGACGTGTACAAGTAGTTATGTGCCAAATATCATAATTAGGAATGTGCACCCTCGAAAAGAAAACGTCACGGCAATTATAACTTTAGTTCGGACATGCGGTTACTCAATGATAATTATTTACAGACTGATTTTATTGAGTAGATATTTTTTCATGTGATACCCGTTGCCTAATACTCATTAAAATGTTGAATGGAAAAAATAAAATCCGTACATCATAAAAGTTACAAGCCAGTTATAACCACATTTTGGGGTGCGGACAGGGCACGGTGCTTAGAGAACAGAGGTTTGTGAAATTAATTTAGCCAGATAACTATGTAATCGGGGCCTATGTTTTTGTTACCAGCTAGACATGGATGCTAACTAACATATAAAAATATTTTCCTTTTTGAATTTGATAATAATACGAATGTACAAGCCCGGACGCACAAAATCTAGCTAATCGAAGAATGGCCGATCTATACTAATATTATAAAGAGAAAAGATTTGATTGTTTGTTTGTTTGCATTGAATAGGCTCCGAAACTTCTGGACCGATTTCAAAAATTTCACCAGTAGAAAGCTATTTAAGTTTTAAGGACATATTGACTAAAACTAATTAAAGTTTGTATGGTTTACAGATAGTTTCTGAAACACATTTTAATTTTACCTCCTGACTGTAGTCGATAGACAACATAACGTGCCCTGTAGTTATCTTCCCCGGGACGTCAATAAGCTTCATTGCTTATTGTCTATCTGAGGTCGCCGTTATTGATCCTGGCTACACAGGAGACACATCGGTGGGAATGTGTGGTGGGCTTGTCCCGATAACGTGCTCTCCGAAGCATGGAGTTCACCTTACAATAAGCTATAATTTTATTTTCTGAATTCTAGAAACCACAAGACACACACAACCTAAGTTAATATTGCAGTATATAAATAACATTATTTCTTTCCACCTGCACATTTTCAATTTAAACAAACACTGGTGGTGAAGGAAGCTGGGAACGCTTTTACAGTAAACAATTCGCATACAAATACAGTTAGGACGCAATGCACGTAGCCTCCATTACCGCCACAGGCGCCGATCTTAGCACAGATTTTAGATGCATTATAAATACTGAACACAGACAACGGTACATTTGTAGCGAATATCTTGGACCATTAAATGTAAAATGGAGTCGGCGATTATAAAAATGGTTTTAGTTTTATGTCCTTTAGAAACTGCATTTATGTTAAGATTGATATAAAATCGATATAACTTTCCTTCCCATAAATGCCATGGTACATACTGAATACATTGAGTACAGTCAAGAGCAGGTCGACCTTTACATAATGGACCTTGTACTGTTGTATGATTATATTTCAAGGCAAAGATGTTTCTAACAATAGGATAGAGCTAGGAGTTGAGCTGAAGCAACGGCCACTAATATAACTACACGTTGCTGCTTAACGTTCTTTCAATGGATCCAGCCAAGCCACTTTAGACATCCACATAAAAGTAAAGACAAGCTGTCCGGTACTGAGATTTTGCGGCATTGCGATGGTACACATGCACACCTTTAGTCAGTTGCGAGCGAGAGAAGCAGTGGTGTGTGGTGTCCAATTGACAAAAAACGATCTGTTAAAAAAAAGACAAAAAACGATCTGTTAAATAAAAATAGTCAATTGGACACCACAGCTCCTGTCGCTCGCTCGCAATGCCGCTAAATCTCAGTACCGGACAGATTGTCTTTTCTTTTATGTCGATGCATTTAGGCAATTTTTTTAATCATCCATGCAAATGCTTTGTACCGAATGATGAATCAATGCTGTCCCTGTCGATTGACTTGGGTACTTGGACTGATCGATGGGGTATTTCAAAAAGAGGTTCTTACAGGGTCGGCAACCCGTTAGTGATGCTTCTAGTATGTATTGCAAAGGTCCATAGGCTGCGGTGACTGTTTACCATCAGGCGGCCGTATGCTTGTTTGCCACATTAGTGGTATAAAAAGAACTGTATTTATCATTCCCAAATTAGAAATTCGTTAGAATACTTAAAATTTTACTTACTCGTAGATATATCATGATTCGTAATGCTCTTAACAAAATTGGAGTACACATAAATTACCCATAAAGTATTTCTGTCCACAGCACGATAATTATCCGCATTTCAATCAGCAATTCATATTCCGGAGTGCTCGTCTTTCGAAGTGCTGTCTATTATAAGCTTGAGATATTTTGATAGTATTCTGATATTCATTCACTCATCAAACAGCTCTAAAGTTAATGACTTGGTTGTCGTAGATAGGTAAGTATAGGTATTATCTTATGACTAGTCCAAAACTCGCCCAGTATTTATTTGGACGACTTCTTTGGCTCATATAGTGAAGGTTCTACTTTAAGATAACTTTCCTCGAGAATCGGGCTATCGAATGAATAAAGTAAAAAAAAACATTTAGCCATGAAATTTTAATTTAATAAGGTAGTCAGCTCTAAGAACCATGTAAATAGGTGAAATATTAATAAGTAAAAAATTATAACAATTGAAATCATTTGTCTGTCAGAGACACAAACATTATTACAATTAATTGTAACACGTCTATCAATCACAAGGGATTGGGGACTCAAAGACATTTCAGTTACGGGTTTGATGGAGGTTTCTGCGTTGTCAACATTGTTAGTTTGACATAACATGATCGATAAGATTCCCGTTTAATAACTACACAAAATTAATAATTTAGTTTACAAAGGATTTCACAAGATATATATTTATTTATTATTTAGAAAAGTGTTATCATTTTCCTTGGAAATTGTTTCGTGTCGAATACATATACAGGATCGGCTCGGGCGCAGGGTGAGCGGACTTGTCAACATTAACTCGTACGCACACTCATTCGGAATAAAGCGCTTGCCCCTAAAACCTTATTTTTCATTGATTTTTTTTTTACACACACAATTATTAAACACGTTCATATTACCTAAAGAGACCGAATGAATATTAGCATACCCATTTACACATATTAAGTAATTGTATAAAACATTTAAGTATATGGCTTTGAGTAAATTTTATAAATAGTACCTAACGTTTTACGCTGTCAATAAATGTAGTAAAGTTAAGCGCCGTCCCTATCAATAGCAAGTGTAATAAACTTAGAAGCTTAAGTGAATATGACGTAACGTCAATAAAACCCGTCGATATACAGATAAAACTTATTGAAATGAAATGTTTATCTTGAAGGTATCAAAAGTATGCACTTCATTGCACTTATATGATTGCGATAATGAACGATTGGGCTGACCAAACGCTGATAACGCAGAAATTAATTAACTTCAGGGAACAGAACCAAAAGGAATTATATTGTTATCTGATGACAAACTTTCAATCCAATATATGGATTTTCAGTTGTTTGCGTTCGTGTAGCTACGGCAGCAAGCACTCCTTCGACCCAGCGACCCGGCTGAAACTGCACATGCGCAAACAATGGCTCCCGTCTCACAATAACTAGAAATGACGCAGTGTACAAGTGGAACACAGCGTGTTCCATCAAAAATAAACTAAAACTGCCTACAAAAAAAAGAAAAAGAGAGAACATAAATCAATTGCAAGCTTTGAGTATCCGTAAAACAATATCGTGCTGTACGCGAATAGAAATACACGCACGCGCGGTCGTCTGTCAAAACAAACCAGCGCTTTTGCTATGTAAACATGAACGAGCGCAAGATCTTACTTTTTATTCTCTCGGTGATCATCTACTGTTTATACTGTGTTCATATGTGGTTCACGAAGGAAAATGTGACAGAAAATAATACAGAAGCACCAACAGTGGTCGTGCCAGCACAAAATCAATCGGGCGAAGTGACTAATAACAGTACTGGGATAAAAAAACAGGTGAAAATAAAAATCATTCCATTATTTTTAAAGGACGCATGTAGCATATTAGAAGTGTTTACGACAAAACCTGAATCAAAATTCAAAACAAACAAATTGGAAAACATGGAAGCAAACAGCAATGCCATAACGGTGATAGGAATTACAGTTTTTCTAGTGGTACTGGCATTAAATGCTGTTTTAGACGTGCTCAAGGTAAAGGAAGAAGAAAGAGCTAGGAGGAAACTAAACCCCGAAGGTAAAAGACGGCAATCATTGTCCGAGTTTGCTAATAAAAAACCACTACGAAGAGAATCAAGCAAATTTGGGCTACAGTTGTTCCAAATTGCGGAATCAGTTACAAATCCTGAAGAGGAGAAAAAGACAAAGAGAGATACTAAGCTATATACCAGGGGAGACTCAACTACTTCTTATTTCAGTGAGGTCAAAAAGACTCTACCTGAAGGATCAGCTCCTGCGTCAGTTAGTGAAATAGCTCCTGAATCGCGACTTGTCAAGAGACAGTCTGTTGCTAAGCTCATTGGTATGTCACACTTAATTAAAAAATATTTTCTGATGAAAGAATGTCCAACTTACAAACGATACTTATAATATTTAAATTATGCATAAGAATGAACTTCTAAAACTTCTTTAACGGAATGTAAATGTATTATGATTTTGAATTTTTCAAGTTTCAACTGTCTCTTCTGTCATTGTTTTAATCTCTGTTTGAAAACAAGGTCTGTCTGACGACTGAAAAAGATTTTCAGGTAATTGAATACCCACAGTTGTAGTTAGAAGTAGTCACTCTCTAATAGACGTTTGCCTGCAAATTTAATTTAGCATGATTTATTCCAGCTTTAAAAAAATATTGTAGGCATTATTACTTTTACATCAATGGCCTTTTTGTTCAATTATCTGTTTCACATTCTAGTGAACATGTGTACATCTTCCGATTGATTGGTCAAAGCTTCATTTGTGTTTGCCTGAAGCAGCTCTGTATTGTTTTCGTATTTTATCTATACATCTCGCAGGGTATTATGGACACTGTGGTAGACTTAGTTATCACTAATTGGCTTTTGCTATAGTAAATTGGTTTACTTGGGAAATCCTTTCATCCAATTTACCGAACGCCTCAAGTAGTCCAATTATTGGTTTTGATTTGTTTACTAAATTAAATTTCAAAATGCTACCAATAGTTATAAAATAGTTTGTTATTATTTTTCCAAATACTTCAGATTTGCATGATTATATGACGCATGTGAGCATTTTAGTGACATTAAAAGTTATTTAGGGACAACATAACTGGAATATATTATATCTACGTATTTTATATACTTACCCTTCGTTACAATTGTCTGGAACGTAGTAGAGGTTACAGAAATTAAGTATATTTTTTACATTTTCAGGTTCATATGACAATAATATTGTGAACATAATCAGAATAATATAGAACAAGAACACATTACAAAAATAACATACAGATTTTTTTTTTCGATTTCCACTTTTTCTGGATTTGTATAAGACAAACACTGAGAACCACCGGAAAAAATTAAATGTTTGCCATTATTATTACTTACATAAAATCTTTCCTAACCAGGAGCTCGTCCCGTTCCCATGGTGCGACGATCTTCATTTCCAGCATTACCTCTCAATCCTGAAGTGCAGGCTCTGATGCTGGGACACAGACAAGCCTCCGTCGACAGTGATGATGAAGACGGCAAGGGACGAAGAGTTAGATTAATTCGTAGATATTAAAAACGATGCTGAAAACATACTAGACGCTTGTAAAAACAATCTTATTGGAGATCTATGAGAGACGTCTAGATTTTTATCGTCTAGATTTTCTATGGACGAAAGATAAATGTTTTAGACAAATTATTAAATTGCTTAACTTCACTGAAGAGTTTAAGATACGTATGTTTATGTGCAAGCAAAAGGTCTAGATTTTGTTGATGTGGTAATCAAGTATTTAGAGCAAAATAATTAAAAGTGACTGAGAAAGAACTTGTGTATATACTTATTGAGAGACAAGACAATGCTGTAAAGGGTATCTGATTGTGGACCATAGATAGATAAGTATACGAAAGTAAGAAAATGGAATGTTATTAAGCATCACAATCAGTATTTAATTTGATTAACACATTAACGGTATTCGCTAAAGCTAAAGAAGAAAAGTACAATGTTTAAAAACAAGACATAAAAAGAAAGAACATATATTATGAAGAAAAATGTCTACCACTGCATATTGCAATTTTTTACAAACATCTTTCTAGTTGATTTTTACTTAACTTTATATAAAAGCACTGAAGCTTTCTGAAATTCCTGTAAGGTCCGGAAAGTTCTTACGACATCTTGTAGGTTAACATATTTTTAGACATGATCGGGTTTTGCATTTCTATTATAATCATGTTTATTTTTAAGACTACTGGTGTTATTCAACGCCTACTTTAGGACATTAACATGTAATGTTCCTGAAGCGTTATCGAGGTAAATGAACGTTATTGTAGTAACAATATCGTTGCTTTTCTCAACAACTACTTGGTAAGGGAAAATTCGCTTAATTGTCAATAACTTTTGGGTTCTTTCATCATTATTATGTTGAGGCTAATCTGTTTTTGTATTGATCTCTAGTATTATAAAACCCTTTACCGCTTACGAATTTAAACTATTTGGAATATAAGTATACTTAAGTGAAACTGATATAAATTCTTTAGTACTTACTAGTCATTTAAACTATATTTCATAGAAAGCTTTGTTACATACTGTATTTAGTACAATTTTCGTCACAGCTATGCCGAATATTGGCGTTCATGTTAAGACACTTTTAATGATATTAATGTAAAATAAGATATATTTACAAAATATTCTCTTCAATATTAATTTTAAATTAATATTTATTTGTAAAACATTAGTGTTAATTAAGTAATTTTTACCTCCAAAATGGTCTAGTAAATTAATAAAAGTCTGATCCAAATCTTTGTACTGAACTGTGTGATATATATTTATTTACTTAGAATACCTATTTTATCTCTTTTTAATGCACTTCTTAGATATCTTTGTATATTACCAAAAATTTAGAATATCCTCAATAAACAATTTTAATGGTACAACAATCTTTTAATGTGGAAAAAGACGAAAAATTACATCGACTACAATTCGACAGCTGATTTTCTTACTAGCCTACCACCTATAACTACTATCTACGTAGTCTGGATTAATAGCAACAAACTCAAACTGCAAATGATCTTGTTTGGGTTGTCATTGCGGGCAAAGCATCTTGGAATCAATTTGCAAGAGAAAATAGAGACACACATTGTCTACAAAGGCACGGACGAAGAAAAACTTACTAATTAGGAGAATTTGATGATAGCCCAATCATCACAAGCTCTAACCAATGTAAAGCCTGAGTGAAATCATCAGTTTGTCATTATTCAGGTGCAAGTTTGGTACTCTTAACGATTTAATCAGACCATTAACAGGAGGAGAAAGGATTGAAACGACTAGACCTTAGCCACTTGACATCATAAACTGCCACAATAATATAAAACAATTTACCCAATAGAATGAGAAAAAGATTAACAGGATCAAAATAAATATTTGTAGAAGGCAATAAACTTTCCCGATATTAAAGATTGTTGAGCAGAACATTCTGACTGTGCCCTCGACCCACACACGTGCTTTTCTTTGGCCGGCAGCCAACGCCAATACGGTATCACTCGTGATAATATTGGTTTTTTGCCTTGAGCAATTCTCAGTTATATAAATAAACCATTTTGAACTCTTAATGAAATCATATTTCTTTATGATGTGTGGCGTATGGTTATTATTTCGGAATGTTTTGGCTACTGAAAAATATTTGCCAATGTGTTTAGGAACATGCATAGCTATATTATTATGTGCAATTAGGTTCATTGGTATTATTTTTTTTATATTGGCTAATATAATGTTTTTTATGAATATTTTTTTATGGTAGGTTAGGTACCTAATCATAAAATAAGACTCCTTATACAATTTAAACAAAATAAATTATTCTATTTTATAGAATGTATTTAAAAGTCCAACGTCAAAAAAAAGTTAAAATTTTAATTATCTACATACTGTAACCGGAATTCCTAAAACTTAGGTACAAAGTAAAGAAAGTATTCATCAAAAATGATTATATTGCAATGCAATAAATAGGAATACAAATATTCGAATCCACTAATGTAATTCCAAAACTAGCAAATGCTAAATTCTGTTTGATAAACAATCTAAATCTATTATTACTTCAACGCTTAATATTGAAATGAATACCATCATATATCTGCTCATAAAAATATATCGAGTTTATGTTAAATTTAAATATTTTTTCATAGCCGGGACCTTGTTGTTTAAAAATAATTCAGGTTCGCTACGCTGGCTACGGGATGCAGTGTTCACGGGATGTTAAAAGGAATCACTCGTCCCATTTTATCCTATGTTTACTTTGACCAAACGTTATTTACAAACGGGGTATCTATCAACTGCTGTCATAACTGTGTATTAAAAATGGTTGTTTATTGTGTACATAGCAATATTGCTCTATCAAATGCCTAGGACGTTATTGTTGCAAACAGAGTAATCGAAATCCAGTGCGAAAAGGAAAGTAGTAAGTTAAACATAAGCTCATTTAATAAAAACAATACATAGAAAGACAAGTAAGAACACGAGAATGATGACAGTAAAAGACATAGGAAAAATATAAAAATAGTAAATAATGTGGCTGCCAATCAGCAACAATTTATTGAAGTGGGAAGAGGATCTATAGAAATTAAATCAAAGATAATAAAAGATGGAATACAATGATATGCTATCTACGACAGTGCTACATTGGAATTACAGAGGCTTCACAGAATTCCCATTGAACAAGCTGACAGGTGAAGAAACAGAAGTAACCGATATATATTTGAAAGAAAATCTAATAACACGTGTACCTAAAGAAATATACAGACTAGAAAATCTAGAGAGCTTATATTTAAGCGGTAATGACATAAAGGAGTTACCTCGAGAAATATCCAAGTTAAGATATCTTAAGTGCCTCGATGTTAGCGGTAATCGATTGAAAAGCATCCCGGATGAGATTGGTGAGGTCAGGAACTTGAAATTCCTGATATTGGATGAAAACGAGCTTAGTGAACTGCCTACGAGACTTGCTGAGTTGCGCGCTCTTCGGTACCTTTCGGTTTGTGGTAAAAATTGTTTATGAACGATTTATGTATTGGTGGAATTTGTTTATTTGTTGTGACGTTTTCTAACTTTCCTACAACATCTGCTTCATAAACTGTGCAAGTTAAATATTTCTGCATTAGTATAACTTTATGATCCCCGGATTGCATGCTTGTCCATACCTTAAATATCTATAAAATCTAAAGTAACTATATTTGTCTGTATGTTCACAGTTTTATACGTTTTTAAAGTAAAAAATAAAGATGGCTTAGCTTGGAGAAAGACACCGCGTAAATTGATTAATTTTTTACTTGTGTATTGCTTGTGAAGGTCTGCTCTCTGAATAAACCATTTTATTTTAAGTACCTAGTGTTTAATCGCAATGAGAAAAAATATCTTTTATCCATATTTACTTATCAAACGTTATCAAGTCTATCAAAACAATACCTGATTTTTATTTGTTAGAAAAAAAATTACAGTCAAATACAAAAACAGGTCCTCCTTACAAATATTTTACTAACGTAGACAGATACAATTGATTAAACTTTAAAACCACATTATCCGGTGTGAAATATAGGAGACCTGGGGCAAAGTCTAGACATAGGTAAATAAATCTTATGGCGCGAAATTGTAACAAGTTTGTACGTTTCAGTCTTCGGTTTCAGTAAACATGTTGTTTTGTCTGGGATGACATTCGAATTGCTAGTGGGTTTACATTAGTAAACCCACTAGCAATTTGATATTAATCAGTGGTCATATTATTACATTGTATTGTATATATTATACACCCGGTTATTTCATATACAAAATTGCGCAATTGAGTAACCTGCTTCTAACAAATTGCCTACAAAAGATAGATTACATTTGCTATTTCCGTAATAATTTCTGATTTAATGATAATCTGCGTGAGGCAACTACTGTTTAAATGGGTCAAACAAATCAATGTGGAAGCGCTAAACGTTGATTTATCTGATAGTTTGTTATCGGGTGCCTTCGGGAACTTTACGAGCGATAGTAAAATTGTAATGGGACCAATGTTCCAGTCAACCGCAGTTAACTTATAGTTACGTTTTACGTGCCGGACTTGTTTTCAGCAGTTACTATGTGGAGGAGCACAGTCCATATAGATATTTTATCGGAAAGCATAACGGTTTTACTAGGTGTATTATATATATCTATATATATCTATCAGTAGGGTCGTATTATATCTATCCCTACTGTAGGGACATAATGTATCTTTAGGTACCTGCAGTGAAATAAACACTATGAGAAAAGAGGTGATCCAAAACAAACCAGGATCCGGCGCAAAAATTTTGTATTTCAGATTTTAGAGGATATTTATAAATGCTATTCTAAACTATCACTATCTCTCTATCGGGGGCTAACACTTTTTTTGCTCATATAGGTTTGTAGGCATTCATATAAAATTTTTGGTTCTACTATGAAAGTGTATATCCAAAACAACGAAACACGTGGTTCTGTCAAAAAAGACATTATTAGTTAGAATTTGGTTCAAAACTTCAGTTCGTATTTTCGGAATTTCCTTCTATGATTGGCCCGCTTATTGTGGGTTATTCTACTAAGGCAATTGTATCACCTCCTTTAATTCAAAAGGATCGGACGAATTCACTGGTTATAGGTTCTGATTAACACAAGCTGTGAAAGGGTGAAAGTTTCAAATCTTTTAAACCCTTCCCGATGGATAAGCTTCCCATTTTCTCTGATTTGCAAAGGCCAAGAGGACGACAAAGCAAAAATAAAACAAACGTACTGACAAAATTTCATAATAAATGGGAGGTGGGAGTAAATATGAGGAAAACAGCGCAGAGGAGAGAGAATGGTAGGATTGCTGACTGATGAGCTGTTATGTATTACCGCTAAATATTTAAATTTTTACAACAGATAACAGACTGGAATGGCTACCACAAAGACCAGTATACAACTACCATCATTGTGAGTTTAGATTTTGGAGAAATGTTCACTTGAAAGCAGTACCGTATTCATTGTGGTATCATATGTTCCGGAACCAGCAGACGAGAAGCCTTAATATCGGGTAAGAAAAATATATAGTGTTTACTTAGATAAGTCTCTGCCCGCTAGTCTTCTTCTGTGTGAATTCCTCATGATTGAGAATCGTAACTATCATGCTCAGACTGCTGGACCAATTTATTCACTCAAAGCCTCGTGGTATCCTATGAGCTCGTATTTTTTTTTGTTTTTAAATGAACTGGATTAACAGACTTTACAGCAAGCTCGTAATTTCATCCTTGAAATAGGCATATTGGATAATTAGTATCTGAAATTATCATCCATAAAGGTGCAGATAAGCAGATCAAAATTTTAATAACATTTTTTGGCCTCGGTAAATAAGCTATTGAGTGTAGCCAAACACACATATTCAGCGCTGATCAGGATTAATAACAGTAAGATCATCATCATCATCTCAGCCACAAGGCTGAACAAAGGCCCTCAAACGCCTCTAAACAGTAAGATAGGTACTCTTATTAAAATGATAACGATTGCTTATAATTACATTTGCAGGTGCTTGAAAATACAAAGTCATCAAAGTACTTCAAGAAATAGAATTTGCAGATTGAAATTAAGCAAAGACTCCAGAGAATGGAAAATTGATGTAGATTGTCCATCCCAATACGAACATATACAGAGAAACCAAACACCACCCAGTCTTTTAGAAACATGTAAAAGGTTACTATATGAATTAATAAGTGATGTCGCAAAAAGAAAAACAGAAAGTCATATGGATAATGTAAAATGTAGACTAAATAAAACAGAAAATAATCTAATTGACGTTCTGGAATACAATTTCGAAGAATTCAATTTAAATAATGGAAACGCAACTGAATATGACGTAAATGGGAATAATTACAAAATAAAACAACCATTAACATGGAGGAATGATCTTGGGAACAATAAGAGAAATAAAATGGGCTATTATGTACCAACAGATGTTGTTAAGGAATATTTTAATTTTCTACCCAATTTTATAAAGTCGGATTTGTGTAATGGACCAGTGTCGAGATGCGAAAATATTTGTTGCAAAGCACCGATATTCGATTACGTTTATTACGAGTTTTGTTTTGGGTAAGTTTCTATGATTTGTTCCCAGATTTCGTTTCATTCAACTGTTTACTACTAGACAGCTCGGTGGTGCGTTGGTAGTGTTCCTACCTTTACCAGAGGGCGCGGTTCGATTCCCCCTCGTATTTGTTCTCGTGCCTGGGTGTTTTCTATGTATTACAACTATATAATATTTACAATATGTTACCGGAAATGTATGTACTCTGTCATTGTATACAATTCCTAGGAAATGTGTCATTATAAAGAGGGCCTCCTCACTCCCTTCGGTTGCTCGGCTTTTGATGGTCACAAGCTAACCCTAACCTAACCCAGCTTTGTCTGATGAACAACGTGTTTCAAATATTTTATTTACAGATATTTCTGATTCTCAGCGTTATGTTAAGGTTAACTTGTGACCATCAAAAGCCGAGCGGCCTAAGGAGCGACGCCCTCTTTATAATAACACATTTCCTAGGAATTATATACAATGGCGGATTACATACATTTCCGGTAATAGATTGAATATGAGAGGTAAGGCACAGCGGCTAATCCGCTCAAATCGGAGCAGCCCGTCTGGGGAAAAACCTCCACCTTACAAAAGATCGTAGCCAAATAGCATTGGTCTGGGCCATGTTGTGTTCGTTCGGTGAGTAAGGTCTCCAGAGCTCCACTTGAGGGGGGAGGGAGGTTGGCAACGCGTAAGTGATACCCCCGGTATTGCAAGCATCCATAGCCGTGGTTCCGAATCTGGGGGTAAATGCTTTGTTCTGGGGGTAACGAAGAACCTAATATTAAGAATAACATAATCTATACTAATATTATAAAGAGGAAAGATTTGATTGTTTGTTTGCATTGAATAGGCTCCTAAACTACCAGACCGATTTCAAAAATTCTTTCACCAGTAGAAAGCTACATTATCAGAAAGTGACATAGGCTATAGCTTTTCCCGAAATTCAATGTGGTTCCCACGAGAACGGGTCCGGAACTTCACGCGGACGAAGTCGCGGGCAAAAAAGCTTGTCTATACTAATATTATAAAGAGAAAAGATTTGATTGTTTGTTTGCATTGAATAGGCTCCGAAACTACTGTACCGATTTAAAAAATTATTTCACCAGTAGAAAGCTACATTATCAGGGAGTGGCATAGGCTATAGCTTTTCCCGAAATTCAATGTGGTCGGGTGCGGAACTTCACTCGGACGAAGTCGTGGCGTGGGCAAAAAAGCTAGTAAAATTAGAGATCGTCACGCAGCATTTTTTTCTAGCTGCCGTCGCGTCGCGCTATCGCGATCACAGGAAAATTGTCAATACTGATGTCCAATCGTGATTAATAAAGATATTTGTATTTTCTTGTATTGTTTATAATGATAACATTGTAAGGTCGGGGTAAAATTGGTGGTCCTAGGGGTAACAATATTGAAAAGGTTAGGAACCACTGATCTATAGGCTACGGTGATGCTTACCATCAGGCGGGCCGTATGCTTGTTTGCCAACTTTGAAAGTATAAAAAAAATACAATAATATATCCATTGTCTGGTATACACAAGCATGTTAAACCTTACTTGGGGTGGGATGGGACCCACCTGGTCCCAGTGAATTTTGTAGAATTTATGGTACCAAAAACACCAATCAGAAAATTGTCTATAAGTACAAGGTAAGTAAGTAAGTAATTTAGTAAAATTTTAATAAAGTAGCTATTTTGTTACAGAAAAATTATATTGATTGACAATTTGGAAGATATTCTACTAAGTGCAGCTTTTTGTTCTAAAAGTTGTGCTGATATTTGGAAAAATGAAAAGGGAAATGCACATATACCTTGGGGTTTTTTAGATGAATAAATTAAAAAGTAGGTTTAAATCAAATTGTTTTTCTGTAGATAGCTAATATATAAAATTGTTTGTTGTAGTTTATGTTTATCATTTCAATAAAAGTTCTTTAAATTATAATTAGCTACATAGCCTACATACATCTACATAAGTTTATTCTATCTACGTATCATTATAATTTACTTTTTAAACCCACTAAGAATATTGTGAAGATTGAATTCACGAGTACTCAAACATATTCTCATGCTACAGCAGAACCTAATGATTGTAAATGGCTACACCATTATATCGTAGGTAGGTATACTTACGTGTTACAAGTGCCAGATAGTTCAAATAATTATTCGAAATATTAGACTGTCAAACAGGTAGGTAGAAAGGTGCAAAGCTTTCAAACTTCGAAAAAAAGTCCCATGCCAAAATACTACATATATATCGATGTGCCAAACACAGCAATCACAAATATGTTCAAATAAGATGCTCTATCAAAATAATGGTGGAATAAAATACAGAACTAGGTACTGCACTGTTTGTTTTATGAGTAAAAACATGTCGTTGTTTATTAAGGAAATATTTCGCTGGTCACAGTATTTTAGTGAATATTTCACGTAAACATGGGAACTAGAATAGTCCACGAACTGGCGCACTCTAAAAATAGATTACGTACAACTGTATAATTCATTTCAACATTCTGTTCTCATTTTTAACTTTTTAACACAAAATATTAGTGACATTTTAATAGGAGGGTTTTTAAACTAAACGATACAAGGTTAATTACTTGTAGTAGGGGAGCCGAAGAGAGGTGATTTTTGAAGTTACTCGAGCCCGTAGGACTAAGATATAGGGATATCTGATACACTGTTAAGTGTCAACACCATATTTTCAACTCTTCAAAAATCGATATCTTGAAATACTCAAGCACGTCAGATTAAGCTATATGTAAGTTAATTACATGCTGAGAAATGTGTATGTGTAAAAGTTTTCCGATTTTAATGCGACGACGTTGCGAGTGGTGGAGTGGAGTTTTGAATTTGCAAAAACAAACGCATTGACATTCTCAAGCGCGGTAATTTTTATTTTCACGTAAATAGTTTCGAGGATAACGGGAAATATATAATCTGCACGACGAGGGTGAACAATTGGTCCAACAGCAAATGGTGAGTAGTTTTTTGTCGCAGACTTTTTTTAAATGTTTGAATACCTGTCGACGCTCCCCCCCACCGATGAACGGGAAACATCATTTAACATTTTTTGCTCTCCTTCACCTAATCTTTGAAATTATAAAGATTTCCAGAGCGCTCAAGTGACTACAAATTTAGCATCGTCCGCTCCCCTACTATTGAGTATAAGTACCTGCTGGTACCTACCTATTCACGCAAAAGTCAAGATTACAGGAGCAGCTATGTTGTCACTGAAATGGTAAATCTTGAGATGTGGGCACTTTGAGGGTTTCAGTTTTGAACTCCCCATGGTAGTCTTGAGTATAAAAGAAAGGTAAGTACCAAAATCATGAAAAGCAAACAGCTTGCCAATTCTTATAACATTTTCTAGTTATTTTTCTTAGTGTGAGCATGATTGATCATTTCATGATCCGCTTTGCGTCAGTAGAAATGATCTTTAAGCTTCGTTAGCAAACCGAACCAATTAGGAAAACTTTTATGAAAAAAAAAAAAGAAATAAAACAAATTATTTTTTATTTTGTATTTTATTTAACCAGCCACCATAATTTACGCTTAACATACTATTAAAATAAATTAAAGCCCGAATAGAGAAATAAAATAAATTCATAATGCAGATTGACGATTACCTACATCAGTCATCATCATCATTAGGTGATAAATTATAAATAATACCTACTGGTACTTTTGTAACACATTATATTTTCACCTAAGAATATGCACCAATTACAGACAAAAAAAACACGTCCCAGAAAAGAAAATATTTTCTTTTTTCCTGGGATTGAATGAGATTCAAAATAATAAAAACATAGTTATTTTTATTTTTTATTTGTCTGTATATCGATAATAGAAAACGTTTAACCAGGGTTAAGGATCTAGGCTATGTCGTGTCCATACAAGACACCGTACACAAACAATTAATTTAACAATTTTCTATTGTTTAACTTTGTTTCCAAGTGGGTTTAAAACTGTGTCACGCAGGGTTTACTCTACGGTCGATCGCATTATTTTCATTTCTCTAGTCGGGCTTTACAAATGTGAATCGAACGTATTGTGATCACGAAGAGGAAGTATTCCAAATTAATAGGATTATCACAACCATACCAAAATAATAGATTAGAAATCACTTTTATTAAAAACACGCCATCTGTACGCCTGTTGTGTAACAAGAACAAATTGTAAACGCGTGCTTATGTCTTCTACAAACATTATCGGTCGTTATTATTTATGTTTTACGTTGTTTTTTACTAATAAAGTGTATTGTTCAATTCGTATACATTCTCTTTAGTTCTTTATTTAAGTTTAACCTAAATAGAAACGTATAAATTAACGTATATATAAATAGACAAAAATATAAAGAAATAAAAATATTTCTTTATATTTTTGTCTATTTATACGTCAGTGCTTTTTTCATGTCACAAGTTTTTATTTGATATTTTCTATATTAAACATGTAATTTATAAGTATTACAAGGATAACAGAAGACAGAAGGCACGTTATAATGTTGTCAATAAATAAATTCACGTCTACTTTTTTTGCTCTTTACAACTGAATCATTTCGTCATATCTACTTCCAATCATCAGTTTTTACGGGTGCTATAATTTTATGGTCGCAAAATTGAATTGCGTAAACAATCTATGAATAAAATTCTTGCTGATCTTGACGTCATGCATGATGTTCTTTTGATGCTGACGTCAGAATGACGAATGAACGACGAATATAATATGTATTGATATCGTACGACGACGCGTAAAGCGTTTATAGAAGACGTTTACCACGACGTCTTAAAACAATTTATACTGGATCGATTAATTGAAATGCCAATGCAATATGTATTGCGCCATCTCGCTTACTCACTCGTTTTTGAATTGTTATAAGTCGTCATGGCAGGACTATAATCACGTTTACACTATGGTCTTACACAGTCAGCGCATTTTGTTCTGAATTAAAATAAAGCGTGTACGGAATAAAGCGAGGCCACATCTAG
This sequence comes from Endotricha flammealis, assembly GCA_905163395.2. NCBI lineage: Eukaryota > Metazoa > Arthropoda > Insecta > Lepidoptera > Pyralidae > Endotricha > Endotricha flammealis. The sequence goes on along the minus strand of LR990864.1, from coordinate 5,070,950 downwards.
CGGAATAGCTGACAAGCCCGTTCATAAAAAATAATGCTAATAGCAATATGAAAATACTAATTTACAGGCTTGGCAAAAGAGCGTGACAAAATGGAGCATTATTTGTACAAATTCATATAAAAACAACATTTTTAATCTGTACAAAAGAATATTTTTTCCTAGTAACATCTGTTACTACGCCCCATATCTTACTAAAGCCTTATCTATTTGCAATCCGTGATATTCCGCTGAGATGTGTGCCAACGTTTTATTTAAAGTTTAAAATTCATTAATAAAGGAGACTGAAACGATTCCATACAATTCTGGGCCAGGATGTAATAAGATGAAAATGGTGACAATTGATAGGTTTATACTTATCAGTCCTTCACTGTAAATTCTGTAACTTTTGACAATCTGAGAGCTGAGTTAATGACTGTTTAGTGAAAGTGAGGTTATGTTGCAATTAGATGATTCCTGAAGTGCAAAAGATGTTTTTTACGACCTTTGACGACCTCGATGGTATAGAGTGGCTTGGCCACCGATTTGATGGTCGTCGAAAATAGGAAACAATTTGAAAAAATGGAAAAAGCACTCAAAACGCATCGGAAAACACAAAACGAGTGAGCAAAATATCAAAAGCCGGCAGGCGGTAACTGTCAATGTCATTGACAATGACATTTATGTCAGTGACATAGACTAAATACTGATTTTAATCGATATGAAATCGATAATCATTATTACGTAGTGTTTACATATTCGTTTTTCAGTAATTGATTAATATAATATTATATACATCATATGACCCCTATAATGTATTGTGTATGTATGGTGCATTTAGTTACCTACTTTAAGTTAACTAACTACTAAATGCTAAGGGTTTTTTTTCTGTAATTATGTAATCGATTAGGTATTCAGTTATTCGATTATCTCACGAAAAGTATTTCCTCATATTTCTCCTCTCGTAGATTGACAAATAAGCTGATAATTGGTATATATAGATAGAAAAATATGACTAATTTTTTAGACCATATTCCAACTTATTACATTTTGGCCCATAATTTTCAGTCTCCTTTGTTTTTCATAAAAATTGAAGCTGCGTAAACCAGCCGAGTATTATCAATAAAAATTGACGAAGAAGTACAAAAGTTAGGACATTTTGGAAGCGGTAGGATTAAAAATTAATCCCTCTTACTACTAAAAAAAAATAAGACACAACCGAGGTTATTAAAATCCTTAGAGCGATAGCACACGGCTTAATTTAAACGCGCATGACGCGCTTATAGTCGCTTCAAACCAGATTTGAACCCAACCTTGTAAGACCGTATTATTTGAGGAAAATGTTATCAACACGCAGGGCGTTTCGGTGGTATAGTAGGTATTATATTTTTGTTAGTAATAAGAGAGATCATATTAGTTAATAATAGCAGCTATCGATTCCATCTGCATCTATACAAAATAACGGTGCGAATAAATTGTACAACTGTGAAATTTTATATACACTGTTTAAAGAGAAAGAACACTTTGGTATTGTCTATGTAAAAATGTCCCGTTCTGAGCAATCGATATTTATGTTTGTCGATCGGATAGATTAATCGATTACAGCACAGAATTAAACGATTTAAGTATTATTAAAGACGTTATTTTGCTCTATGGTCTTACCTCCCTCTACAGGGTGATAGGTTTATGGTCCAATTCCTTAAAAGTGGTAAATTTTTTGCCCCCATCAATAGGGTGTCGGAAGTTAGCGGTTTCTGAGATTTTGGTGATTTAAGTTTTTTTATTTTATTTTCTAGGTTAAATTTGCATTTGCAACAAATTTGCCCCCATCAATAGGGGGCGGAAGTTAGCGGTTTCTGAGATTTTGGTGATTTAAGGTTTTTTTTTTAATTTTCTAATTTAACCACTTTTAAGGAATTGGATCTGTCACCTTGTGTAAGACCAAAGGCGTTATAATATTAAATTTCACAGTTACACAATGTTATTATCGACAATAACAGTTTTATTGTATCATTTGCGCGGAGTTTCTCATCATATAATAATATATATATTTATGCATAAGTACATTCTTCGCTTTCATCACAAATATGGACGTACGGAACTCAAACAATCACCGAATTAGGCCTTCTTTTAAAACTCTGCGTTCTACTTTCATTCTTATTGGCACAAAAAGGCACTATTTTATATGTGTTAATATGTCGGATATAATTCGTAAATGTACTCGCCATCGTAACACACATTTTCATGTAATATAATTTATTATTGAAATGTTAAAACGTGACTCAGTATATTAATTATAATAGGCGAAATAAATAATAAAAATATAATAACCATTATAAACTAGAGCATTCGGTTTGTTTAGGAACGAACTCGTTGTATCTGACAAAAAAAAATAGCATCGTATTAGGGTTGCTTGTAAAAATTGTCGAATAATCCATTTTGTGTCAAAATGTGTTAATATACAAAATATATAGAATTTAGCGTATAACACACTAGCAGCTGGAGTGGGTCGGAAGCGTCTGTATTCCATAAATTAGTATGAAGGAGATCACACTATGCGCAGCACGGGTCTCCCGCGTCCGTCCCGCTTCTACTATTACTATTACTGAGATTCAACTCTCATTGTCGCAGTCGCTTGTCTGTAAAACATATTTTATAAAACCTACTCGTCTCTATTGACATCGCACAAAATGTTAATTCACCGAAATATAGAGTAGGTTAATTACAAAAATAATTTATTACTGTACTAGTAAAATACTCGCAACTTCGTTTGCGTATATCTAGCTTTTCTAATTTTAAAAATCCTTTCTTAGTCGACGTAAGGAACCCCCCCCCCCCCCCCCCCACTCAGACGTCGTAAGGAACCTACATTCCAAATTTGGATCTCTAGACCCTGGGTCAGGGCCCAGTTTGGGCTGTGCGTTGATATATAGTTAAACCAGTCAGGACTTTGAATTTTATATTTATTGAAAGAGTGCTGGCGAAACGGTAATAAAAGAATCGTCCTGTCGACGAACAGTCCAATGGCGAATAGGCTTTAGGGGAACGGTTGCAGAATCTTATTACTGTATGACGAGAGAAAATGTCTGTGAAGAACTTCTCTCTAAATAAAGTTAGTAAAATGTGACGCGTCGCTTTACTTCGACTCTCTATCAATGAGAATTGATCCTTAAACTATATAATATAAAATTTTAAGCGAATAGGTTTATGCGTGGTAACAAGGATATTTAGAAGCAGGACAGTCTTGTTTCGTTTGAAGTAGAACGCAGCGTTACTTGTACGGCCTAAATTCACTACACGAAACGGGACAGTAGACGAGGCGATTTTATACAAAAAATATATCTTATCGTCCACAGAAGCGAAGATAGCGGAGAGCGGAGAGGTTTCAAAATATCGATATTCTATTGGCTATAGACAAAATATCCATCTATCTTCGCTTTCGTCAAAGCCGCGGTTTTAAGTATAGCACGTTTATCGATCTCTTCCTTAGTAAGATTTGGCATAAACATCTCTGTGCAAATATAAAGCTTGGTACAGACTGCTGTGACGTAACATGTGATGTAACACGCAATGAAAGAATTTCACGTACATATAACAGAATAAATAAATAAATAAATATATAGGGACAATTCATACAGATTGAGCTAGCCCCAAAGTAAGTTCGAAACTTGTGTTATGGGATACTAACTCAACGATATTATATTTTATAACAAATACATATATAGATAAACATCCAAGACCCGAGGCCAATCAGAAGAAGTTCGTTTTTCATCATGACCCGACCGGGGATCGAACCCGGGACCTCCTGGGTGGCGGCCTGGCGTGGTAACCATTACGCTACGGAGGTCGTCTCATCAGAATGCTTATTAGTGGCGCACTAGCGAGATCTATAACGTCTGCTCAAAACCTTACGATATTGATGTCTATACATCCGTCGCGTCGGTGAGGAGGATGCCACTATAAATTTAAAAACCTGATGGAAAGCGGTCACCGCCGCCCATTAATTCTAATTAAACTTTCTTTTAATATTATGTTCTCATTTGGTGTGGTTGAAATGGGTGCTCGCAATTTGACGACTACCTTTCTTGTTTATTTTTAAGATGATGTATTTCCGACCTATCACTGGCTATTTGTTATATGTATCGAACGCTGTTGGCCACCCTAAGTTAAACAAATAAATATATTGCTCTGTTCGTGCGCGTAGTGTGCACGGTTCGTGCTCACAAGGCGTCCACACTATGGTAATTTTGTTACATTGAATGTTACGTTACAGGCTATAGCAGTCTGTACGCAGCATAAGCCTTTACAATCTTGACTTAAGGTTCAATATCGCGTATCTGTAATTAACCCCTACCACTGTCCCATTTCTGCACAACAACTTAACCTAAACATGTCTAGCTTAACTATCACATTTAAAATATGTATTTTGTTCAGTACGCATCATAAATAACTCGAATCTTTTGTGCCTAGGAATCTTGAGCTGGCTACGATCAGCGAACGTAGCCGTAATGCTCCTCTGAATATAGTGGGTAGTAGACTTCGTTTAAGTATGGACCCATAGTTCTGAAAACATGAAAACAAAATAATTAATGGCGAATAAAATATTGTCAGTTATCCAGCAATAAGTGTTGTGGTTGATGATGATTGTGAATTAAAAATATAAAAAAATAACAAAAACAAAGTTTTTTTTAAATCTGGATAAGTCAAGTGTGCTGTGTCTCCGGTATAGCCAGAATTGACAATGAGCAATGGAGATGAAGCTTCTTGACGTCCCAGGGGAGAAACTCACAAGGAATTTAATCAGAAAAAATTAGTCGAAGAAAGTATTGACAGGACTTTCCTCTTTAGCAACTACGTGAGAAACAGCAATGCGAAACAAAAGGAATTATAGCCTAGAGATGGCAAATACATCAAGCAGTACAGTGCTACAAGGCTATTTGTGAACGTGGCCGAAATTGGAACAACTCCCGTTCATATTGTATGTCACTTTTCGACAGTTCGCCTTTGACAAAATGTATGAAAATATACCCACAGTAACGCCCTCGAACAACTGTCACTCACGTTCATAAATATCCTTGTACATCTGTATGCTTGTTTGTCACATTAGTGGTATAAAAATACATGCAAAGGGATATCAGATATTTACAACCAAATACTATAGAAACTCTACCGAGTTAATACGCACAGCTCTTGACGTTTCTCATACAATGAATTGGCAACCTCCGTTCACCTCATGCCGCTAGGGGCGCTATAACATTTTGCATACAAAACGCACAAAAGTTTTGAAATCGTTCACCTCATGCCGCCCTCATGCCGTAGGGGCGCTAGTGTCGCGTCTTGCCCGAATTCTTCCGAAGCTGTGCGTATTAACTCGGTAGAGTTTCTATAGTATTTGTTATAACTCACCCGTCACTATAGAGCCCATACAACATCGGCTATGATCTCTCGTCATCGCCGAACTGCAACGCATTCGCCGTCGCGTAGAAAAGGACGCACGGCGATTTCCACCACGCGCCAAATTGGATCACTTCCTCTGGACTCACTGGTACGATACTGAAGAACAGAAATGGATATTTAATTTATGGTGAGCACAAAAAGCACCTAATATCACCATAGTATTGCTATCTAATTGATTTCTATTAAATGACGACCTCCGTTGCGTAATGGTTACCATGCCAGACCGCCACCCAGGAGTTCCCGGGTTCGAATCCCGGTCGGGTCATGATGAAAAACAAACTTTTTCTGATTGGCCTCGGGTCTTGGATGTTTATTTATATTTATTTATTTATTTAACTTTATTGACCACAATACAAAAGTACTGATACAATAGGCGGACTTAATGCTAAGTTGCATTCTCTACCAGTCAACCATAGGGAAGTGCAGAAATCCAAGAGTGTATTTTTTACCAAAATATAATGAGAGATTAACACGCTCTGGATTAAAGGCACCAACATCGTACCCTTTCGATAACATTGATGGAAGCTGATTCCATAGTTTAGTCGTACGCGGTATAAAATGATATAAACATAGAACCTCCTCCTTTTTTGAAGTCTGAACTGATTAGGAAGTATTAAATTGTACCATAAATCGTTAAACATGTGCCACTGCGGTTCGCAGTCTCTTCCAGCAGTTTGCACATACGCGACCAGATTCTTAGGGTTGTCTTCGACGCAGACCACGGCAGCTGACAATATGTATTCCTCTTCAGACTGAGTGGTAACTTGCTTCTTCTTATGTTTTTGGTTATTTGGAGTGTTAGGTTCCGTTGGAGACTGGTCACACTGAAAAATAATTAATGTGTATCTTATTTATTTTCGAAGTTTTCGATGGCAACCCAGAATAAGGAATGGTAGTCATCCATACTAATATTATAAATGTGAAAGTGTGTTTGTTTGTTTGTCCTCTCTTCACGTCGAAAGTAATTAACGTATTGATATGATTTTTTATTGGGGATAGTTTGAGGTCTGGAGAGTGACATAGGCCTACTTTTTTCCCACGGGATTAAGAGATTCCCATGGGAAAAAATATTAACATTTTCCCTTGACCACGAGGGCGGAGGTAACAGCTAGTTTCTAATAAATACATTAGTCAGGTTTGAGTGTCAAAATACAGCCAATCTTAAAGTATTAGGTAACAAATTACGCAAGAATACGTAGTTCTATTCTTATAATCGGTTTAAGATCTGTATAATTTGAGAAAATACCCAAGATGTTTAAAATTTGCCAATTATAAAATTAATGTCGTATTAACTAATCTTAATTTAGGTCATTTATTTAGAGAGCATTCACAGGTTGAATGGGAATTATCTTCATGTGTTCGCAGACGGAAAATGTCAGTTGTGTGTCGAATTTTTTATCAACTTTATAGAACTAAATAAAATGTTTAATAAAAATAATATAAAAATAAATTACCTTATCATTAATAATAACATCGCCATCGGATTGTAGTCGGATCAACAGCTGTTGGGGTAAAACGCAATGTGACTCCTGAGTGGGACTCTTCGATGAATTTCCTTGCATTGATGCCGGCCTGAAATATCAAATATATGGGTACCAAACATTCAACAAATGAAAGAGGCAATCAGGGTAGAAAACTAAGAGCCTAAATCGTAATTTTCGGCACTCGTTGTCTGTTATGAATATTACATGAGTAAACATTGGCAGTTGTGTGCGAAGTTACCAATGATTAAAGAAAAAAGAGGGGATCTAGCGTACCTACAACAAAAAAGGGGTATTCCTAAACTATTGCCTCAAACATGGCTTCTATGAGCCGACCAATCACAAGCCGGTATTAGAGCTGTACTGACAGCACACTGACAGTTTGAACTGACAGCTTAGGTATTTCACCCAATCACCACAGTCGTGACAGTTGGCTCAAAAATGGCGTCAGGTGCGACATGTCAAAACTAGCAAAGATATTTCGATGTTGATCAATAATGTCAATAATAAGTCATCTCTTTAAAACAGAGATAGATTCGAGATCGCCGCCTTGTCAACGAAGGTCGTCAAGATGGCGACCTCGGATCCTCACCGTACCACGCTGCTTTTTAAAAGTGTACTTTTTTTGTTAAAAAGTGTTCATTTAAAATACTCGACATTGGCGAAATTGTCTATGTGTCGTTAAGACACGACAGAAACGCCATTAATTAAGAAAGAATTAGAAGAAACAGAGATAGACATATTATGTCACATTATGCGTTTCGTAAAAGCACGATATTTGTATAGTATGTGTACTCCATATATGTAGTTTGATAGCTCTTTGGAAATTACAGAGAATAAAAAAACAACAAAAAAATAAGCGGTGACAGACTTCCGCTCCAGTAAATAGCTGGTGCAGTAGCACAAGACCGTAGAGGTCCATTAAAAAAAAATACCTATCTGGATGTTTGAATCTGCATCCTAGACGTGCACAATGCAGCCCGTAGCGACAAGGCTTACCGCTACCACCCCTTTTGACACCATCAGGCTGAAAAGTCATAATAATTACTTCGGTTTAGTAATGAAAATAAATAAATACTACAATGGGCACGTAATCAGAAATAAATTTTCAGCTATATTCCATACTAGCTTTTGCCCGCGGCTTCGCTTAATTTTATGACATAGATCTCGTTTGACAACAAAACAACCCATACGGGCGACTTGTGGCGCCATCTGTCGGCCGAGCCAGCGCCCTCTATAGTAAAAAAAAATTTTTTTCCATTGGAATGACATACTTTCACGGGATAGCCTATGTTGGGCTCTATACCCCTGACAATATGTAGACAAATTTTCATAATGATCGGTTGATTAGTCAAGCCGTGAACGAATAACAAACAAACAAACAAACTCACTTTCTCATTTATAATATTAGTAAGAATTGTAGTCAGCTGCAGACATTTCTGACTCCTCAAACGAATTGAGAATTAAGTTTTCTCGTGTAATTCTCAATATATTTAAACGAAAATAACAATGCACATTTCGATTACTAGTATTCGATGAAATCTTATTTGAGATCAGTTTAGAGCATACTATACTTGGCACAAAAGCTCCAAACGCGGTGTGAAGACAATTTTAATGATGACAAATCTTGTCACTAGATGGCACTGTCACTTAACTATAAAAAAACATACCATTTCTTTCTGTATTCCTTTCGCCCAATACGCTTTCTCGTGTGCTGTGACCCCACCGCAGTTTATCGCTAGGATAGGTGGTAACCTAAAAAAAAAAAAATTAACTAATTTTTAATAATATTCTTGGACGAACGAAAAACACACAACGCCATCTAGTCCCAAACTAAGCAACTAAGCTTGTACTATGGGCACTAGATTGCTGATAAATATACTTAAATACTTTTTTTTAGCTAACTGAGCTTTACGACTGTTATCTATTGAAAAGAGCCGGGACCGAAAGCTTAACGTGTCCTCCGAACCACGGGGGAGCTCAAGATTTTTTAAACCTATCCAAGTATTGGCTAGAGTTGGCGTTGTTTAACTTGGGTAATCGTTATTTGACACTCATCACATCCGCAAATTCTTTTGCGTGTAATTGTGCACAGCACCGTTATCTACTTTATAAAGGGCCATTGACTATCAGACTTTTGGCGAAATCCTACGGGAATCGCGTACTTTTCGGGATAAAAAGTACCCTATGTGTATATAAAGATTATAAAATTTATTGTTTGGTCGTCGCCGGCACCTCTCAAAATACGGTGTCCACATAATACCAGCGTCGTGGCACTTGTGCTGCGACATTATGCTGAGTGGAGGCCTATTTGGACACGTTCGTTTTGTTTGGTTTTAAGAATTTTTAAGTTATTGTATTTAATTGTGTTCCAAAAATACAACATTTTCTTTATTTTCTTTCTTTAAAAATTCGCCTTTATAATATTAGTGGCATAACATACCTTACAATCCTACCACGCTGCGTTGTAGGCGTAAACCTCCCGCATTGTTCGCACCATGCGGGCGTACTGCGCCTGGCCGCAAGCGAAGCTCGCACTAGTTCTATGAAACCGCGAGGTTCAGCATCTCGAGGCGGGCCAGAGGGATATTGTAGGGCACACGCTAGTACTACAGATTCGCGTTCTTCCTATAACAAAATATACAAATTAAATATATTTTGTTTTTCTCCTTTTACTGCCAAATACATCCTGGTTTTCTTCCATTCAAAACATTTTCCCGGAATTAAATTTAAAAAAATATTGAAGCTTGGCATAATATTCTGAAGCAATAAACTTCATGACAAAAAAAAATATTAAACGCATAGTTCTTATTTGAATATTACAATAAAATTACCGATTACAGTATCTAGTCAATTATTAAAATTGACGAATAGTATTTTGAAAAAGCACGCAACTATTCAAACTATTAAATTGAATCAATACGTATAATAAAATCGTTACTAGTCGCAATTTGTAAATGGAAGATATTTAAGAAAATATTATAGGGGGTTTTAATTAACTCAACAGAACCTAAAACAATGATTTTTGTCATATAAATACAGGGTAGGCAACGCGCGAGTGATACCCCCAGTGTTGCAAGCGTCCATAGGCTACGGTGACTGCTTACCATCAGGCTGGCCGTATGCTTGTTTGCTACCTTAGTGGTATAAAAAAATATTTAAATTATTGCTAAATAGAAGCATTAGCTTTTTACAAATATTATGTAGTACAAATTACCTCTTTGTTACATTTCAAGCAGCGATTTAGCTGATGCCGTCCAATCGCGAAGAGTTGTGATATTTCGGATTCCTCTCGCTCGACCGATTGCTGATTATTCGTGAGTTCGGTGCCATCGTTGTTTTGTACTTGTTCTCCATCGGGAAGTGCTAAACAATATATAAGAAAGAATATATTAAGAGAGGTAGGGCACAGCGGATAATCCGCTCAAATCGGAGCAGCCCGTCTGGGAAAGGACCTCCACCTTACAGAAGATCGTAGCCAAATAGCATTGGTCTCGGCCATGTTGTGTTCCTACCGTGAGTAAGGTCCCAAGTGGACTTAGGGGGGGGTTGGGAGGGTTGGCAACGCGTGAGTGATACCCCCGGTATTGCAAACGTCTTTAGGCTACGGTAATGCTTACCATCAGGCGGGCCGTATGCTTGTTTGCCAACGTTGTGGTATATAAAAATAAAAAAACTTGGATTACACAACGCCATCTAGTGTCTATCTAAGCAAAGCTTGCACAAATTAATCCATGTCTTTATCAAGTATCCGCACCCATAGAATAGAATCGATCCTCCATACGATTTATACGCCCTACGGCAAATACGGAAAATTCTGCTACACATATTATATTGTAAGAAAACGCAGAATGTCACGAACGCATACAGTCAGAAAAGCAGAACGTCTCACACGCAGAAAGTCCGAAACGAAAAAGTGAGAAATGCATATTATACTCATAACATACTCACTTTTTTTTTCATGTAAGTATATTATATTTTTTTAGTTTTCTATGGACACACACTGACCAAGACAACAAAGTTATGTTCGTGCACACAAATGTTAGTAGTCAGTGAACAGCTAATTAGTAAATTGATATACCCACCGATATATTCGACAGGTCCAAACAAGACTGCATGCAAAAAAAATTGATAAGAAATCAATTTTTATTTATAGACCAACAAAGACTCAAATATTGGATCGAGATTCTTTTCTTTTGTTGAAGTGAAAACTTCTTTAGCGGCTTGGCACTTTTTTTAGATGGGTAAAAAATGTTAAACTCGCGTCAGATACGATAAAGATACCTGATCGAAAAAGCGTAAGATTCCGTAACCATTCCAAAATATTCAAAAATGCACAACGTTGATGTTTAAGTTTTCACTTCTGTCGGTACTCCCGGAGTGCAACTCGTCCTTTTTTTAAGTCAGGAAAATGCATTACTGCATGAACCCCCTCTAAACCACTTTGGGGTATACCGACTAAAAACCTGACTGCCTGCCACGTCATCCGCCTAGACGGGCGGGGCCGCGGGAACTATAATACAACCGCTGCCCCGCACGCGGAAATCCTCCGGAATGGATCGAGATCCTGCCGCGCATTTGGAACGCGTTGGATCGTCTAATGTTGATCAAGTCAAAAACATCTCCGGATTTTTTCACGTAGTGAAGCTGCTATGGAATGACAAAGCTGAAGCAAGCTAAGCAATTTCGACCCTAGTCAATATTAGAATGGGTTTTTTGATCCAACACTGAACTGCATCCGTTCCCTTTGCGTTTGAGTAAGACTATACGTATTCCGACAGTGGGATAAATACATAGAAATGAAGTTTAATAATACCTTCCTCTCTATGATTCGTTTGCCATCCGTCTTCTCTCTCTCTAAACTCTCCATCTTGCTCAAACTCAGTTGTAGAACCAATAAACTCCAATTCCGTGTATTGATACTCTTCATATTGGCCGTTGACAGGCGCAACAGTTCTCAATTTGGCAACATTGCCAACACGCGTCTTTGGCGGGCTAGCGTTTTGCGCTATCAACGCCTTTTCCTTCTTACGGGTTTCCAGTATTTCATAGTGGATTTGATGGAGTATAAAACGGTTCCAACTCTGTAAAGAAATATTTTTTTATGATTTCTTCTATATCACAAATAAATCATTATATCATCACTGTACGTGTGGCAATCACAGAACTAGGAACTGGGTTTTACTCCCTAGTAGAAATGAGGTTCGCTACATATTGTATGCGAACGTTGTCTGTGAGTTAAACGTCAAAAAACCACGCCCCCAAAAGAAACGTATCCTTTTATAGGCAGAATATTTTTAAAAATGAGCACGGATTCGCGAAATCCATCCCATAATTTAGGGATTTTCAAGGCTAGAGTGAATAGGCATTTTTTGAGTTTGCGTGTACCACCCTAGACCTCATCTTTGCTCAACATCAGGCAAGATTGAGGTCAAACGCACTCAAATATACTATAAAAAATATAAAAAATCCAAGTGACAATTCTTAAATGTACAGATTCGTCAATGTTATGACCAGAGATCGCCCGCACTGCTTATCTATTAGTTACTTTTATGTTATTGAAATGTTAATAAAAATATCACATTATTAAAACAATTAAAAAACATCCAGCGAGTATGTATCCAATAGAGACGTAATGTTTGTCATTTTCTTCAAAAATAATTGTCCTCAAATCTCAGTTGTCAATTAGTGCGCGCGCAAACAAAATAGTCAGCAATTAAACGTACAAAATACCAACACATTTGGACAAACCCAATGGACTTGAAGATGTCTTTTTTTTATATACCACAAAGGTGGCAAACAAGCTTACGGTCCGCCTGATGGTGGGCGGTCACCGTAGCCTATGGACGCTTGCAACACCGGGAGTATCACTCGCGCGTTGCCGACCCTGTAAAAATCTTTTAATGCCCCTTTTGAAGAACCCCATGTTATAATCTAAAGGAAAGATCTCGGCGGGGATCTCATGGGCGGGTGTCTCTATTCAAATGGGCTACGTACTCGTTGGATACGGCAAAGCAATAAGCTATCTACATACCTGAATTAACCCAACCAAATCAATGCTAGGATCAGGACCACGATCGGGTAGTATTAAACCTAACGCCGCCGCTTCAGGTATAGTGCGAAATGCACGCAAAAAATTGCTTGCTTGACATGGAGAACCCTCAGACGAATCTAGCATTCTGAATAGAAAACCTGAAAGATTATTTTTTAATATTACTGATAGGGTTAAACAAGATCCAACAAATCATACATACAAAAAAAAATTGTGCCCCACGTTCAGCAGTGAACATCTTCTAGCAATTTTTCTATCAAAACAAAATTTTGAAAAAAAAAATTTATTAAAAATATTTTTAATTAGATATTTCATTGATATAGGTTCTAATCAAAATGTAAATAAATAATTGAAATAAATATGTATTTAATTAAATATTTGATTGATAGTCTGGACCAAAATGTAAATACTTTTATAATGCTAAAATGTTATATTTATTAATATTTTAAATAATACAATTTGGAATTTTAAAAAAAAGAGTTTATATTACCTGCAAACGAAGATATAGCCACCGCCTTATTCTACTATAATTACCTAATTGACAAGAGAGGCAAAACTCCTTCGCACAGGAATGGGCCAATAGGGTTGCTCTTACTGGAACAGTGTAATAAAGAACCTGAAAATTAAACACTAGAGTTTAATTAAAATATTTATGTCTATATATCAGTAAACTGGTACACATCGTACAGTCGAGAGCACAGGTCGACCTTTACATATCGAACTTTGTACCATTCTTAAGTTCTACGTCATTAGAGCCATAAGTGTAAAGGTAAGACCGCACTAGGCGACGCGACACATCATCGGGGCGGCGCGTCAAAATATTCTTTCATAGAAATTGTATGGGCTAAACCATACTACAGCGGCGCGACGCGACGGTTTAGCTCATACAATCTTCAATTTCGCTGCTGTGTCGCGTGCCTGTGCCTAGTGCGTTTCGACCTTTAAGCTCAACGCACTCCTGACTCTACAAGCTTAGTTTCGGACTCGGAAACTCGGAGATGGCTTTGTGTGATTCGTCTATTAATATAATAAATATAAATAAAATAAAATTCTGACCGAAACCGCTGTGCCGCGCCTTAGATATGCGCAATAAGACGGGGGAAAGAGATACAATATATGGACTGACAAAGATAAAAGATGTGGTCTACCTAGGGCGCGGTCTTATCGGGACAAGCCCACCACACATTCCCACCACTGTGTCTCCTGTGTAGCCAGGATCAACAACGGCGACCTCAGATAGACAATAAGCAATGAAGCTTATTGACGTCCCGGGGAATAAACTACAGCTGTCTTGGAACTCACAACGAATTTAATCAGAAAGAAGATAGTCGGAGTAGGAAGTATTGAAAGGACTTCCCTCCTTAACAACTACGTGAGAAACAGCAATTTGAAGCAAAAGGCATTATACCCTAGAGAGATGGCAAATCAAGTGAGGCTCGATTGCCGAGCACCACGGTCTATTGTTACGCTACTATTGGGACCTAATGCTATGAGCTGTTGTTTACTATTTTGATTCCAATAATATGTATTGCAAAACCTTCTAAATGCCTGATAATTCTCTCTGCTTGCTACGAGATCAGAATAATAAACTACGCCCGAAGTGACATGTAAAGAATCCAACATGATTACGCGTTCGTCATGCCAAAGATCACACTCCCACAGAACGTGATGAGCTGTTTGTTCTACTCTGGTATTCGCGGTAGAACATTCACAGAAAGGAGAAGGTACAACCTTGAAATAGAATAACTTGGCCTTAAAGTTTCCGTGTCCCGTTAGAAATTGAGCTACTTGATGGTCGACCTCTAGCCAGGTTTTCTTTAATCTGTCTCTCACCGAGGGAAAGAACAGATACAGATGGCGGCCTTTTACGGAAGTCTCCCACCTTTCCTGCCATTCCGATAGAAGATTCTGTAATACGTCATCTAACGGGTTGAATAGTCTATTTATTTTGTCACGATCACGTGTCTTAAGGAACGCGGGGGTCATTTCTTTTGATCTATAGTACATCGACGCGCGACGCTGTATCTCCAAATCGACGGGTATTACGCCAGCCAGCACAGGGAGTGCCTCCGTGCTGACAGTTCTGTAAGACTTACACAAAAATATCAAGGCAAGACGCTGACTTTGCAATAATTTTCTTCGCGCGGCCCCAATTGTTACACGATCCGCGAAAACCGCTGAACCATATGTTATACAACCCAGGTATGTCGCAGTATAAACCATTTTTAGCGTTCTAAAAGTTAAACCCCAGGTTGCGGCAGATACTCGAGTTAAGGCATAAAAATTCTTTTTGGCTTTTTCTCCTACTTGCTTCATATGTTCAATGAAATTAAAGTTTTTGTCTAAAAGTAAACCTAAGTAGCAGACTGTGATTTTATTTGAAACTGAAACTCCATTAAAGCGAAAGCGCGGAGGGACTTGTAAATTTCCCTTAAGCATAAGTTGATACGTTTTATGAGGTGCAAATTCTAGACGGTTACGATTTCCCCATTCGGAGATAATATCAAGACTCGTTTCAGCTAATTTTTCTAAAGATGCCCGCGAACTAGCATTTATTAATAAAAGACCGTCATCAGCATAACCCGTCAAGGAGCATCCATCCGGTAAGGGGAGGCTGAAAAAGTCGTCAAAGCCGAGATTCCACAGGTAGGGCCCCAATACTGAGCCTTGTGGGCAGCCTAAAGTGAGCACCTTTGACGCAGCATAGTGTCCGAGTTTTAATTTAGATATACCATTTTCAAAGTACGTCAGAATAAGAGAGTAAATATTACTATAACATCCTCTGGTCTTAAGTTTAAGTAATAACATTGGCCACCAAGCATTATCAAAAGCACCCGAGATATCTAAAAACACGCCTATCACATATTTACTTTCAGAATGCTCAACTGCTTTACGGACGGTAAGAGCTGCATCGACGGTAGATTTCCCGACGGTGAAACCAAACTGTTTTTCGTGAAATTTAGGGCCACCTGGTAGCAAACGCGGAACTATGAGACGTTCGAGAACCTTACCCAATGATGGTAGAAGGGTAATAGGACGATAGGATTTAGGATCGTCAGGCTGTTTATCACCGCCTTTAGGTATTAATCTAATGAAGCCTTGTCGCCAGACGGCAGGAAAATAACCTTCGTCAATGCAACGATTGTAAACCATTAAGATGGAATCAGCGGCTACTTTGCATGCTTCTTTAATCATCCTATTAGTTATTTTATCGTCACCAGAAGCCTTATTAGTTGGCAAAGCCTTAACTACCGATAGAAACTCGTCTAGTGACGGAAGATCGGATTTTGGAGTTAGAGGGCATTGCGTGGCCGAATCTCGAACGTCACGATGATACTCGCTATCACTACTTATGTTATCGTCCGGTATCAAAACGTTTAATAAGGCATCAGCAGTCTCCTCCACACCAAGAGTATGCGTGTTATTGAGTTTGATATTAGTTACATAGGCTTGGTCAATGCGCCTATTTGCCTTAAACTCGTGATATAGTGGAGACCACGGACCCTCTTCATTTAGTTTATCTACAACGCGTCGTAAAAGGTTACCTTTGGATTTTTGAACAGCGGCCCGATAGTGAGATCTTGCAATACGTAATTCTGTTAAAGCCGTTTGATAAATTTCTCCCTCCATTTTTCGTTTCTTTAATTTAGCAGTCTTACGTCGAGCACCACGAAAAGCCCTACGCAACCGCGACAAGGAATCGTTCCACCAGTCGCAACGTCGTCGACTTTCCACCGCTTTACGGCCAAGTGTGACGTCAGCGCAATATGTGAAGGTGTCCGACAGAAGTTCCGCACTTTCCGCGACCGTCAACTGAGCGCGAATGAAATCCTTGACATGAGCAGAAAACATGGATCTAAAAAATTCCCAGTTTGCGTTTCTGGTTTTATATTGAAAGTTGATTTGTTGGAATGTGTGTAAATCATTTACAACCGGAGAGAACTCACAAACAATTAGACGGTGATCACTGCAAGAAGCATCTGGAAGTACGCGCCAATTAAGTATATGGACGTCTGCACTAGAAAGTGTGACGTCAATAGAAGACTCGCCCATTGGGCCACTAAAAGTAGGTGGTGCTTCAGGGGTGTTATGAATAATAAGGTTCATCTCTGCAATGAAATCCTCGACAGAAGTTCGTCTATCGACGTCTGTCGATCTAAGTTTGCCGTACCATAAAGGAGACGAAGCATTAACATCCGCTCCAACAATTACTTTGTATCCTACGAGCGCTTGCAACACGGTACGCAAATGGTGTATATGGGGACCGACAGGGTCGGAGTATTGAAAATAACAGCTCACAACAAAAACTTTAAAACGAGGAGACGTTACTTCGGCGACCGCACAGTGAGTGGACATCAGGTTTGTAATAGCGGTTACGGTTAAATCGCTCTTTGGCACATAGATACCGGCGCGTGCTTTATTATTGATCTGTACAAATTTACTATTTAAATGAGCCCGCTGGTATTGCTCTTGGACGAGAACGAGATCAAGCTTATAATCCGCAACAAGCTTATCTAACTCAGATGTCGCGATCCTATCGTTATGGAGATTTAATTGTGAAATTACAACTTTATCCATACGTGGTGTTTAAAATTAGGTATTCTAACTTAGCCGCGTACGTAGGGCAAATCTCAGACCCGGTCTGATGGTCGGCCGCTTTCTTTAGACGGCGGCACGTTGCGCATGTTGGCTTAAAGTCTTTTTCGGATTTTTTAGTACACTCGCGCGAGTCGTGTGTTCCGGCACAGTGTGAACAAGTAGGCTTGTCTTCAGTACAATATTTATGCACGTGGCCATATTGCTGGCATTTTAAGCAACGAACTACTTCAATATCGTCGATGAATCTACAAGTTGCAAAATCTATGAAAATTTTATCCTTGGTTGAAATTAAATGTTTCCGAAGTTCCGCGGATAACTCGATACCTATCCACTTTCTGCCATAAGCTGCTGAACGACGACGCACTATTTTGACTTCCTTCGTGAAGTCCGACGCACTAATGTTCATCTCATCTTTAATATTTTGATTATACAAAGCCGATAAAAATTTGGTGTCGTCCATATTGCCGGGAATGTCTTTTATAATGATACGCGGTCGGCGCCCTTTCGGTTTTTCTAGCTTTAGACCGGCCGATTTAATTCCTTGAACGGATTGCAATTTTTTTATTTGGGCTTCATTAGAGACGCGCAGTACTACTCCGGATTTGGTTGTTTTTTTAACACCGACAATTTGGAAGCCATCGTCGGACGGTTTGATGGCTTTCATAAGGGCCTCTTTAGTCGCTGCAGACGAGGTGAGCTCAGAGGAACGCTCCTCAGTTGGATAGGCAACGACGCAAGGCATAGGTGGACGTGTTTGCACCGGTTTCATCTGCTTAGGCAGTCGCAATTTTAGACGGTCGGCATAAGACGCATTATTATTATTGTTATTTACGCTTTGTACTGGCTCGGACGTCGTAATTGAGGATTTAACGGCTAAAAGATCGCGCTCAGCAATTGCCAGCTTTGTTTCGGCGGTAGAAGATTTTATTGCTAAAAGTGACACAATAGCCGTTACCTTCTGAGTCATATCCATTATTGCCGACTTGTTTGCGATATTAATTCGTGACGACTGTTCCTGCACGATTTCGTTAATGCGCGAAAGATACTCCGAAGCCTGCTGGACACATTCAACATAGTCGGAGGGCGCGCCCTGCGACACATTAGCGCTCAGTTCTACTGCTGCCGTGTCGTCGCTAGTTGACCGTTGCAACCTTTTCTCACATGGTGATAAATTGGTTGGAGTTATATCTCCTAAAGTGCGCTTATTGTTTGCAGGTAACGGCGAATTTATAGGCGATAAAAACTGTCGCAATGGTTCGAAGGGATTTCCTCCACCGGGATCATGCGCATTTGACGACATATTACCCTAAATACGTTACACTTATAGTAAAAGAAACCTACGAACGTACCTTTGATGAGGTAAACAAACCTCTTTTATTATTTACGTACGAAGAAATCGGCGGCCGGCGCGCGGCGGCGTCCGCGCAGCGCAGCGCGGGTCAGCTGTTAAAAGTCACTATTTCACTACCCGCCCGTATTCGTAAACCGACACGAAATATTAATTGCTTTATTAAACGATATTTACGCACAAAACAATGATAAAAATTATTTATTCACTGCTAGAAAACGCAGACAAATGAAATGTAACCACTCACTGCACTAAAAATTCAATTAAATAAATTAAAATCGAAATTATAGCACGGAGCTCAATTCGAACCGACCTCACGTCACGGGGCGTGGGGAGGGAAGTGAGGGCGCGGTCTAGCGGTTATGGTGAAACTATAGTATAATTTTTCCTCTTTTTTGCAGCCATTTGTTTGACTGCAAGGAAGTCGTTGACTACTATGTACTGTCGTGGACTAAACTAGATTTAAGCACCCTTTGTATCGTTTGTGGAGAAATAAATAAATTTGAATTTGACTCCTGTTTGTCTACGAATGTCCATTTTTTTTCTTATTATATATGGGTAATAAAAACTTCTAGAAATAATATTTTAAACAATTGTTAAAGTACACTTAGAAAAAATACATGTACAGTCAACAAAACACATTGACTGCCCCCCCCCCCCCCCTGTTTATATGATTAAAGATTTGTAAATATTGCGTGAAGGGATTTACTTGAAAATTTGTAATTACATAGTACAATGTGAATACTATTTGTTGGCGATTCGGCGCGGCTTCCCGCACGCGCCTGGTAGGTTGAGATGATGATGAGTTTCCCGCGGCTTTCCCCAAGCCGGCGAGAATGAAATGGGCCACCAGATAGCAATAAGCTATCGAAAATGATGATGATGATGCACTAGCGAAACCTCCGCTCAGCGCCTGTTGCAGTCCGTCGCCCGCCCTAGGCGCAGAGCTGCTGACGTGGTGATGAAGTGATGAATAAATCAAAGCCTCTATTCTGCTTGATATGTGTAATTTCTGATTACAGCAATGTGATGATTACAATCGCGCACTTACCGATTACACTATTACACTACTTTATGAACTATAATGACCATGCGGTTCCATCACACACCATCCGCCCCTGCGCAACAGAAAGCACGTCCGCCCCGACCGCGTTTCGAACACAAGAGGAAGAGACCATGAGTGAATGCTGAACGATTAGAACAAAGGACTGACTAATCTATGAATTGAGGCATTATTGCCAGTATAAAAATTGCATGACGACATCAACATTCACTTCGGTCGACCTCGAATGACATCCAGCTAGTTGGACGCATGATTATGATTATTTCTACCGTTATCAAGAAAACATGTTCATTTTGCGTGAACACTATTGATAAATACATTTTCAAGTAAATCATCCCAAGGTCAATTTGATTGAACGTGTATAAATGTTACTGCACCTAATCATTAAGACTAATACCTGGAGCATTGGATTGCAGTATGCGTTTGGCATTGTCGCTTCCAGTCCTGGCAAACCCGTTTTGTTGTAAATTTCCAAATCATCGGTAGGTCCGTGTTTACTGTAGCGCAAGTCCAGCTGAAATGATGATTGAAAAGCTAAAAAAACATTCCTGAACATATAGAAGCTCGTATTTAGAGTGATGTACCGGAAAAATCACACATGCGTTGCCAGAGTTTGAAAAAATACGTATTGATTGAATTTTCTTTTGATTTAAATTTCCATTCTTCAGTGAATTGAAATTTCCATCGAAGAATTTATAAAACTTTTTTTTATGTTATACGACAAACAGGCAAGCGGGCCACCGGATTGAAAGTGGTCACCGCCGCCTATGGACATCAGCAACACCAGGGGCGCTACCAATGTGTTGCCCACCTATTTTTTTAATTTATTGGGACACGGCATGTGACGCCAGCGCTTGCCAGATGGGCCAGGAGTAATTGAAGTACTCACTTTCTGATAATGTTTTGGCACAGGCTGACAACTCAATCTATTTTCAATCATCTTGGCTGCTGCCAAATCATCTAACGTATCTTCTGTGTACGGCATCTGAAAATATCGTATCGTAATTATAAGATATATCTGTCTGTCATTTTAAACACCTAAACCATCTTCTCCGCCTCAGTAGTGACTTAATTTTATTTGTTAATTACTACAACGTCATTACAGACCGCGGCAATGAAGTGATCGTGGCCCCATCTCCCGCTCTACACAAATGTAGTTTCCCATATAGCTAATATTGAATTCCGTATCAATCATTTTTATTAAGCCGCGTACGGACAGTGCGTACGTACGCGTAGTCAGTTACGCGTGTCCGAGAACGTCATGTCCATACTTGCTGCTACGCGTACACTCTTTGGGAACGCGTGCCGCGCGAGCTAGCTACAGCGCGAGCCGCCGTCATCGGTTTTTGGTCGCGCGTCAAAGGGGACGCGCACGACCGTGTACGCTATATTTGGACTGCAAAATGGATAGACACGCGTGTTTCATCGAGTTTCAATAATGAAAATAATGTCATGGCGAATGACTGGGGCTCGCGTAGCGCTCTAGATCGATTGACCTCGCGTTCAGGTTTGCGGCGGTCCGTACAGAAGTTGTACACGAATCCAATGTACGCGTGGACTTAACTCATCTACGCGTATACACAGGAACGCGCTATCCGTACGCAGCTTAACGAAATTAAATATTCTGTGAAACTCCACAGGAAAAGGCGTGACAAGAATAAATTAAAGATCAATAATTGTATGCTATCTAGTGGAAGAAATAATTTGTACTTCGAGTATTGTAAGCATCTATGTCCTTTATAGACGACTAGTGAAACCCGCGCAACTTCGTTTGCGTATATTTATTTATGCACAGCAGCGCCACCTATATCAGACTTTTGATCAAATCCTACGGGAATCGCGTGCTTTTCGGAATAAAACGTACCCTATGTGTTAATCCTACATACCAAATATCATAAATATTGACCCAGCCATTTGGGCGACACATAACTTTCGCCTTTATAATATTAGTAGGATGCATGTCAATTATTGCTATAACATGATTGAATGGAACCGGCAATAAACTGGCGTCGTTTAAATTGGCCTTTGTTTCTAATAGTTCTAATACCTGATTCCTTTTGGACGTTCGAGGATTAGGCGCGTAACCAATTGGACCTTGCATTTTCATGGATTTTAGAACTTCTGGATCGACTGGTTTGGGTTTCCTGAAAAATTATAATATGCATTTTTTTATGCAGTACGAAACATATAAATTGTATTTTTGGAATTAATCGGAATCTTGCGAAACCGAAACTTTGAAATTTCGCTTTTCAATTCTTATTATTTAGATAAGATAATCCAATCATAATGTTTATCTACCTATTGTTGCAATATTCATAGATTTAATAGAAAAAAACATTAGCTATGAGATTTAATTTATATTACCCAAGTTATTTATTTGTAATAATAAAGATATTTAATTATTTGTATGTACATACCTAAATACTTTCTTGAAAAATTCCTCAGGCAATACGTTGAACCACTGGTTGCCAGTTGTCAGCGGCGGCAGCGGTACGGAAGAGAATTGGAAGTTAGCGTCTTTGAAACTAACGTAAGGCATCCCTACTATTTGATCGGCAAATTCTGTGGCTCTGAAACAAAATAATAAAGACAAAAATTATGAGGAGTGGAACGACTGAATTTATAAGATATTTCATAGTATAGATATGTTACGTTCGTAATAATTGCGTTTGCAAAACGTCGCGCTGCATATAGATAGCTATAATACTACATTATGGTCTCGTGATTCACTAGTGAATGACGAAGAAAGATACGGTGAGCGCGAGAGTAAAAGAGATAGCTCTCTCTAAGCCATTGCGCATCGAGTGTGTCACGGACGACTCGCTCTGTGGCTTGTTTGAGGCAAACTGATTGTGTTGCCACATGAGACAATTGGGTCGTATAAGAATCTTCAACTCGGGCGCGGTAGTAACATATCTACTAACTGTTTATATGTAATATCATTGGTTAGACACTATGTGCACAATTTTAAAAATAGTAGGTAGACGCGTTGCGTCGTTTGCGGAGAGTGGTGAATTTGTATGAAAGTTATTCTCGAGCGACTAGTATGAGCAACACACAGAGGACGTGTTTCAAGCTACATTATGCTATATGTATGTTAGACTTCACGATGAAATAATTGCAACTCCATGGATAATCATACGCGAGTCATCTGCGCGTTTAAAATACGCCGAGTGCGGTTGTATTCAAATTCAATAATACTATATTCTGTGGGCCCTCGCGGGCACTTAGACATGTCATATACAATGAATGTTACATAACAATATTAAGTATTATTCTTTAAATAAGCTACTCTGTAAACTACCACCATTTCGGAAACAAAGCAAAATGACCACCGGTAAAAGAAACGGCGAAAGAAAACCGGTTACGGCCTTTTTTGTATGATACTCGAGTCATTTGTGAATTGCGTCATTAGCAAACGGGCGAACAGGAAGAAAGGATATGCGATCGAGGATTTCTCACTCACCAAACGAAACAATACGTTTCACGCCGACATTCTGTGATAGAGTGGGACCTAGTCGAGCTAACCCATTCCAAATCACTAAACCCCTTAGATGAAAGGGAAAATCATATTCCAACACTAGAATAAACAGTTAACAAAAGTAAGCTAACCTTGAAAAATTATTAAAAACCGGTTCGTGATTGTGTTGCGGCGAAAATAGATGGATATGACCGGCTTGATCGCCGAACACTAACGCTTGACTTGTTGACGACACATCCATGACACTACATAGGGAGCTGCGTGTATCTACCTGAAATTATATAATATATAAAGTAAATAGAGGGTGTATTGCATTACAAGGTAGGGTTGGCGTCCGGATAACATTTTTGTCCTCATAATTTTTATTTTATTAAAAATAAAGAATTATAGTAACCTAGCGGCCCACCCTGGCTTCACTTGGATTGTAGTTTTAATTCCAAATTTTAAAAAAATATAGCCTACTGCAGTCCCTAGACGATCAAGCATGCTTGACAAGTATTGCAAAAATTTAACTTTTCAGCAAGCATTGTCAAGCACGTAAATGCTTGTCAGGCACACCAAGCTTCGTTCTAAACGGTCAAAATTGCTTGACAAGCAAGTAAAATTCATGTGAGTGTAACTTCCCAATGGTGAAAGTAAGTTTCAAATCGGTCCAGTAGTTTCGGAGCCTATTCAATGCAAACAAACAAACAAATCTTTCCTTAATATAATATAGATAATTTTAAAAAAACTTTACACTCGTCGTTTCTTCAAACAGCGCGGAATGGAAGAACAAGTATGCGTTTTCCTGGATGTAAATACAAAAAATAATCAACCAACGAACTCACCTGAAACACAGACTGTTCCTCATCAGGCGCATTAACATGTAACAGGGCAATATGACCATCCCCTGATAAAGCGAGAGCACGTCCACTGAACGCTGGTAGAAAATGTAACAGTAGGGGAGGTGACGCAGTTTGTATAGACCAGGCGCCTTCAATATTTTTGTTTGTGCCGCGGAGACAGCGTACGTCCCATATGACAATGTATGGTTCGGCTACTGCAACTCCACCGCTGTGAAATATTTTATAAATGATATGTATTAAAACTGTAACGGGTCAGGTGCAAAAGTCGCAACAAAATAACATGCAACATTTAAGATAAGATAAGAATGGCAGACTAAAAATAATCATCCCACTGCAGGGATAAGGGTCTCCCTTCAATCGGAGAGGATAAGAAAATAATAGGCTAACTTATTCCTCTAATACAATCTTAAAAATCGGGATATTTATCAGATCAAAAAAAATAATTGGTGACAATAACTTTTTTGAGTAAATATATTTTATTGTCTGATTGAACAGTAAGGTATTTTTTATTTATTTATTCGTATATTAACGCATATTAATGTTTACAGCGTTAATTAAAAATTAAGATATAATTCAGACAATTTTTTTATCAAAAAATTGTATATTAGTAACTTATACATGTAGTTACTGGAGGCGCATTAAACACGAGTTTATATGCGTACTACAGACGAGTAGCCGTGGTAAGCAATGCGTTTATACGTGAAAATCCTATTATAATTCATTTTACACATAATCGTAAGTATGTTATAGGCAGCAGCCAATCTAGTAAATTAATTTCACAGAATTATCAATAACTTACGATTGAGTAAATCCACATGAGATAAGCAAATCTCCCTGCATATCCAAGTCTGATAAGCAAGCTGTGTGCGCTCTGAACGTTTGTTCTGCGGCTCGTGGACTCCGTATGTCCCTTAGGGCCACCATACCACTTGCACTCCCGCAAGCTACTAGCGATCCACCACCGCTACGGAGAACAGCGCATCCTTCTTCTTGGATAGGCTGTAAATAATAATATAGGAAATGTAGAAATTTTTACCCCACACACAAATGCTGAATTTCCGCGAGATTTTCAGACATTTTTACTGAACACTTGAGAGTTGATTGATTTTTTTGAATGAATTGATTGATGAATGAATGATTGATTGATTTACTGAACATTGGACACTTATCAAAATAGCACTGAATATTTTAATAAATAAGTGAATAAGTTTGCTAGTTTTTTAAAAAAACATACCGAATTCCTTTTTTTACTTACAATAACTGTCTCTGCCATTTTAGTAAGATCAATATCTATCAGTTTATCTTGATGTCCTCCCATCAACAATTTTGTCGGACTGACTTGGTATATGCACTGCATGTCTGTCATGTTTCGTGATCTGAAATCATTAATAAATAATAATTATTGCAGAGGAACAAGAGTTATATATGATTGTGTTTATCATATCTTTTGTATCTTTGTGCCTTTGGCAAAAGCCTCCTCCACCTCACAACATTAGACTCTGTTCAAAATCAAACATTTATTGCAACCAAAATGTATAAAAAGGTCGTATTTCTAACATTTACTATCATGTTTTTTTTGTACAAAAGGTCATGTACTAATAAGTCTTATTTCTAATATTTAGTCTGTTGATTGCGTTCAGAGAGGTCCCAAAGTAAATTTAAAATCATATAAAAAATTTACAATCCCATATACATTTATGTAGGCTTAGAGTTTGTCAATGTCAAAACTTTGGCAGCCTTGCTTGAGCTATGTTGGCTGAAGTAAACTGTGGCCCTTGACACTAAATTATGTGCACTTAATGCGGTAACAACCCACACAACTAATAATAGTTAAGTATGGAGTACCCAAAGAAAATAATCGATTTCAATAAATGTTTGCATTCTCTGAAAAAACGTTTTGGATCTTTCAAAGTATTTTACCTGTATGTATGCTTCGGAATCCCTCTTCGTATTTGATGCCTTAATGTCGTTTTCGTTAAAGCATAAATGCCATTATCAACAGTAATTAAATCTCTTACTTCTTCTGATTCATGTATTTGAAATGAAGTGTATTTTTGCATACCAGGACCATAATAAGAAGTTACATGACCCTGAAAGAGAAATCAAAAGATTAACCATCCTCAGTAATATTATGAACACGAAAGTTTGTAAGTATAGATGTTTGTTATGATTTCACACAAAAATGACTATGGATGGCTTGAAAGATACATGGGTAGTTTTTTGAAAGAGGTGGACATCGAGTTAACTGGTCATCTGATGGTAAGCAATCACCGCTGCTCAAGGACACGACGTTTTTGCGTCAGAGGTTGGTACTGCCCTTTACGGGCCACTATCAATTCATAGTAGTGGCTATTCTCTATCGCAGAATTTTTAGTTTTTTTTTTAATTTTGTTAAAATATACTTACACCCTGATTACCCATCCATATCAACTCTTCGTATTTATCAAAAACAACAGCCGAAACGCCAAACCTGTCACCTCCATCAACAAGAATGCTGCTGCGAACTTCATATTCTGCCTCATGTGTAGGCAGTAAGTACTGAGGAGTGTATTCAGGTGCATATGGATCTAGAAATAAAAACTAATAATAGATTTTTTTTTAACACAAACTTCCCTTAGGAGTTTTGACATAGTCAAACAAGGCTAATAAAGCCTTTGAAAAAATAAAGAAAGAAAAAATATTTCATTGTAAGCAAAAGCCTTTATTTCTAATGGAAAAACGCCTTGGGGTACTGCAGTGGGACTGTGGATTGGATATATGCGCTTAAAAACCATTGGGAATACCCAGGATATGTAAAGGCCTCTGACAACTGCAACAATCAACTCTCAACTTTGTAATTATTGTGACAATATCATATTTTAATTTTGCGTGAAAACTACTAATTATTTTCACTGTATTTTGGTCAGAGAGTCACCTAAGGGCGGACACATGAATAGTAAAGGATATGTAAAGGCAGAACGCATGAATAGTTCGAATGAATAATAAAAAGTGAAGATGAAGTAAAACCAACAGCCCGTCCACACTCTTGTTTTCACTCAACTTCGCAAGAGTGTAAAGCTAACATAACGGCTACAGGTGTCTACAGGCTACGTTAAAAATTGTAGCAAGGTATACAGTGTGTTTGTTTTCATGCTATAATATTTAGAATCTATGGAATATAATGCATAAAAAGATGAAAATTAAGATATTAACACAAGTGTAATAAACTGATAAAATCTTTATTCAATAGTTTTAAATCTTCATAAATCTAATGGAAAGTCAAAACAAACGATTTAAAGGAAATTCTTAGTCATAAATTAAATTATAATTGCACTTTTTACAGAAATTAATACCATGTGTAAACGTCGACACTTTTCGAAAATAAAATAATTTCATTACGTATTATTTTACATTTTTCAATGAATGGCGAAAGAAAACACAAGATTTATATAACTAAGGCATACATAAATTAATTAAAATACCAAATGATATGAGAAGTTAAGATATATTCCACGTAACACTTCGAAAAATATTGATTTCAACAAAAATTGTTTACATACCAGGCAAATGATGATCAGCTGGCATACATAGTTCTGGGTAATGAAACTCCATTATATTAGTAATGGTAAATGTTGTGTCTTACAACATTTGTTTCTAAATTGAATTTTATTATAACAAATAACAATTAAAACTTAAAATTGAGACGATAAACAAAATCTATCGACAAAGCTTGTCCATGTTGATGGATGATGACCCAATGTCTCACCCAATGACTGACATGAATTCTTTTTTTTTTTTTTTAAGATTGACATCTAACTATCCAATCAAATCAACGTTGAATTAAAACAAATTTGATACGACACTTCCTATTGGTTCAAATATTTATGAAAGTAAATTTTCTTCGTCTTGTTTTAATTGCGGCAATGATTATTTTCTTGATTCTTACTTTACAGTTTCAGTTACAAAATATTTCTTTTTGGCAAAATAAAACGAATTTATAAAATCATGATATTCTCGCAAATAAAATTTAACAAAGAATATGACTCTTGGTTATCATAATAGAATTTTATTCACCTTTCGCTTCTATGAAGATTCCTTTATTTACGATGGGACGTTTCGATCCGCGCGGGAAATTAATTTTTTTGGGGGTTTTTTAAAATTGCATCTCAATCATTGATAGAATTTTCGGGAAAATTAGTTTGGCGACAACAAATACAATATATCTACTGAATAATCCACAGACATAACAGACAGAACATTCCATATCAGAAATCGTAGCAAAAACGAGCACTATCAAATGTCAGTCACACAGACACAAATACAAATGGTACTTTTGTACTGCTTGCTTGGCTGCTTTTGTACGAAGAGTTTTTAAAATAAATTTAAAATTATTACACAGCACATAACACCCATATTTTTTTCTATTTGATATAATATTCACTAAATTTTAACTTTAAAAGTAACTTTTTAAACAAGAACAAATCGCCTTCTTCCTTAGAGAAAGGATGAATAGAGGCGACACGGTAGGAGTGAGCGAGATGAGTAAATACAATATTCCCAAGGCCAAAAAGAGCTAGAGAAACATTTTTTGTCCTTATCGACGTATACTATTTTTTTGCTGGGCACAGTCGCTAACTGTGCCCAGCAAACGAAAGCAGTTTTCTTTATTTCTCAAAATCTGAACTTTCAGGGTGAAAACAAGGCGAAAACTGTGTTCTGTGGTTGAGTTGATGTGTTTTTGCGTTCATAGACTATAGTGCATTGTAGTGTTTTAGGCTGCAATAGCCGCAGTGAACGTAAAATCGACAACATAACCTTTCATTCGTAAGTACACTATTTAGACTTTATTTCGGCCATAATTGATAAAAATGAATACAGATTATATTTATTATGACTCAAATGACGGCTTCAATGTACAGAAATAAAGAAATAAAACGTAAATGGTCAAGAAAATAATCGTATTTTGTAGTATTATGCACCCAAATTAAGTAGGTAAGTAAAATGAAGCCAGGCGGCGCGGCGGCCCTTTCCTTCCTGTGTCTCCTGAATTTAGTCGGGTACCACGCGTATTGGGGATACCAGCAATTTACTTGAATTTACCCATGCAATATTACCCACAATTGAGGTAAAATAGTGACAACCTAAATTAAAAATAATATCTATTTAATACAAGCTGAGAGCGATCTGTAGTCACACCAACCTTCCCATACTAATAGGAGACAATAGGACTTAGCGGAGATACAGACAAACAGGCGCGGACAGCGACTTCGATTTATTTATACAAGTATAAATCGATCCCAATATATTGATGTTTATAATATGAAAAAATACATCGCAAATCATCAATAGTCGTATTAGTATACCGTATATAAAAATATAAAAAAAACATGGGGTAAATCATGGGGTAATATTCTCTTTTCTGGTAACACTGCGTAATCAATGTACTTTGTTTCTCTCCCATAGGGGTATACGCCAAATGACAACTCTATTCATCCTTTCTATAAGCCTTCTTCCGTTTACTTTTGCTTTTACGTATGAAACAAATTCCGTTTACCAAAACAAGGCACGGCCGGCTGTCAAATTGAGTAAGTGTGCGTTAGTGTTGCTATTGATGAAAGAAAGGGACAAGGTTATACCGAATTTAATTAGCTGAAAAGTGACAGCAATATTTTCAGCTTGTGTCTATGGGTATGTAAAATTAATTATGTTTGGAATAATCATCATATAAATTATAAATATTGGCTCTTCTCATCTATCTTCTATCTATATATTATTATCTATACATATAAAACAATACCGTGATAGGGTGACTGACAGGTAACACACAGCCTAAACCCTTGGACCTATAAACTTGAAATTTGAAGGGAATGATCCTTGAGAGCATTATGAAGGGATTAGTTGAAACCAGTGATTTGTTATTTACTATAGATTCGTAATGTTTGACACATACCCGCTGCCACGTCGACTGAGGCCACAGTCTTAGTTGAATTTCTTCCGACTTAGTCGTAGTTTGACATTCAGTGAATGCGTATCTCACAATAATATCACAAAAATGGTTAAATGCACTGTTAAAACATGTATGTCGTGATCCCAAACTAATAACAAAGCAAGTGGTATCACTTTTCACAAATAAGAATGCTTAATTATGTTAAAATTATACCAAAATAGTATTAAAATCGAAATTAATATATTACGCATTGTTTTTGCCAACAGTGTTGCCAGTAAAAACGATTTTAAGTTTCCCAAATGTTGGGAGTTTAGTCAATGACGAACTCATACGCCTTTATGTATCATTAGTAACACAGTAGGAGTAAACCTACAACCAGGCTCAAACTAGAATTAATTATTTACTTAGAATTGATTGATACTAAAATCAATCGCTAGTGCTACGCACGTCAAGACAAGAAAAAACAAATCATTTTCCTCTTTTTGATATGGCTTTTAACTGACATTTGACATAATGATATTATTACTATGACAGTGAAGTAACAATTTCATCTTTTTCATTGTGGTAACGGTGTTTAATTTAAATTGTTTCTGCAATTATCAAATGTTCGATTGAGTACAATAGTTTTTTTGTTTTATGTTGTATTTTATTCAAATTATTTAAATTTATTATTTTATTTTATTTAAATTTCATTTTCATTTCTTAACAATAAAAAAAATCTACTGAAGACTTGGCTGTATGGGCAGTTCCCTTTGCCTACCCAGAATGGGTGAAGAAAACAAAAAAAAATCTCTGCTAAAAGTTAGTAGTAGCACAGAATAGATAATAGTAGTAGGTCTGCATCGGTTAGATTCATCAATGACTAAAAAATGGAAACTTCTCCATTCCGCCATGATTCATTCTTGAAATATAATATGTATGTACCAATATTTACGCATCTATATATTTATTTCTTCCTATCTTTAATTCTTCTGTCACCTAAGAAACAATAATATGGTATAAAAACTTTTTTTTATTTAAAAAAAAGACTCATATAACATTCATTCAATGGGAAAATTATTCATGAGCTGGCAACTCTGACTATTTTTCTGGGAGTAATGCTTTTGTCTCATTTTGACATAATTAGTTTGACTCTAGAAAAAAAGAGACAAACATATTTTACTTTGGCATAATTATGCTCGGAATATGTATCGGTTTCAAAGGTACGTCTTTAACACTCTGAAGTGGTTGCGGCTTTTTACGAATGCTTTGTATGGCGTTACTTCTCTTGTCTTAGAAGAATATATAAAACCTCATTGGTTGAAACTCCACCCCTGAAGTGGCGAAAAGTGGGGTGCCAAAGTTTGTATGAAGAAACAAAAACGCGTGGCCCGATTCAAACAAAACTTGATGTAAATGCTCTACAAAGCAAACAAATAAACGCCTGTTTCAAGATTTTCTGATATCGAATCCTGACTTCCGGACAACGCCCAGCCTAAACTACTCGATACATAGACTTGAAATTTGGACAGAATATTTCTTGAGTTCTCTAGTTAAGCACTAAGAAGTGATTTTTCGAAATTCCGATCCTAAAAGGTGTGCCAAAGTTTACATGGAGACCTAACTATATATCAATGCACAGTCCAAACCGCAAAATTCCAAATTTGGAATGTAGGTAACATTCCAAATTTGGAATCTCTAGACCCAGCGGCGACCTTACGACGTCTAGGGTGTACTAAGAATGTATTTTTCAAAATTCCCACGGGAAAGCGAGATATACGCAAACGAAGTTGTGAGGATTTTACTGATCTGCTGAGTCTAGAGATTCCAAATTTGGCATATTATTATGTAGGTTCCTTATAAGGACCGGACCGACAGGACCAACCGGACCGGACCGGAACGGATCGAACCTAATCGGACCGGATGGAACCGTACCATACCGGAATTTGTTTCTGAAGAAAAATATGCTAATTGTTAAGCCCACCATTATACGAACCCGGACCCGACCGCGGATAAATCCGGCGTTGCCCATACACTGCACGAACCCGCCACTCGAAGTATGGCATGTGGGGTGTGGGGTCCGACAGGCGCTCGCGGCTCGTAACCGCGGACCTGCGAGCCCGACGCCAACCCATTTGACAGTCTGGCGTACCGGTTCGTCGCTTCCATACACAGGCGGATTAGTCCGATGGCCGACCAATCCGCCGGACCAATCTGCGTGTGAATGGTGGGCTTTAGTAGGCAACGCGGGCGAAGCCGCGGACAGAAGCTAGTTATGAATGTGCTTAATGCACGTTAGGGGAAAAGATGCATCGTGGACATTCATATTATGAAGAGCTAATATTTATAATTTATTTGATAATTATTCAGTAGTAGAGAAAACTCTATTAATGATTGAGATTTGAGAAGAAAAAATTTGAATTTCCCGCGCGGACCGAAACGTACCACCCTAAAAGGGACTAGTTCCTTTAGAATTTTCAAAGTGACTAGTGGGAACACAAAGTTCCACCAGTTCCTTTAAACTTTAAACCCTGTTTCTTTTAACTTGACCAATGTAGTAAACAATCTTAGCGTGTCTTTTTATTCAAATATCCATGTGTAAAATCGATAAATCGCCAGAATAATAAGAGTGTTGTGTTAAATGCCATTTCTAACTATATTATTATTATTTGGGTGTGAATGATAATTTTAATTGTCTATTTTTGTTAAAAAGACATGCTAAGATTGTTTACTTCATTGGTCAAGTTTAAAAGAAACGGGGTTTAAAGGAACTGGTGGAACTTTAAAGTTTAAAGTAACTACCAAAGGGACTAGTGGGAATGAATGCCGAGATCTGAACTGCGTTTACTTAGGGCAATAAAATTTCATAAAAATATGGCGATAATCGGCGAGAATTGTCGCCAGAATATGTTGTAATTTACGCATAAGAGAATTCGAGAATTCATGTTTATTCTCAATTCATAGGTGCTATTTGGTAATCTTTCGTAAGCGGACTTGGTTATGGACGTGCATTTTAATGCAGTTGTAAACGCAGCCTTAGAACCTGCTTAGAACAAATAAAACTTTAATTTTGGAAAACCTGGCCATGGCGCTTCACATTCATCTTACAGATGAATATGAAGCGGTGAAGGTTACATAGTCAGTTTGGGGTAAGGGCTTAAGCCTGTAACTGCTTTACTTTTTTGAAGATGTGATTTTTAATAAAATAAAGCTCCTCACACATGGCAGCTATAATGTATTTTTTACATCTTCATAACTTGAATCTACAGAGCAATGTGAAACTATATAATTTCTATTATCTCAGTACATTTCTGTATAATAGGCTCAATCTCTCTTTGTGAGCTAGATACTGTTATCTACCGTGCTGTTATCCTCAAAAGGAAAGCATTATCTCCAATGGAATTAAGGGGTAAAAAACTAATATACATTATGTACATTACCTGCTCCATGTTCAGATAATGTAAAAGTAAAACTGTAATAGGTACATCCCCAGATGTAATTATACATTAATACATTATAGTCACCGTGTGTGACTAGCTTTAGCCTTCATGAAATAATAAAACCAGTTTTATAACTGAGAAATATTATAAATTTTGATTATAAAACAAAAACAAAACACTGTTATAGAGTTTAACTTACTTCTATATTTTAGTAATTTAAAGCTAAATAAATAAAACATAAAATTAATTTACAAATAGAATATGAAATAGCATTAATTAATAGTAGTTGGTAAAAAATGCTGATAGTAGCTTTTCGTGAATTCAGACATTAGATCAGGCATTGCTTCCGGTAATGTTGTGACAAGTCGTGCAGGGCTACCAGAGTATCTTGCAAATGAAGGCACAACCGTTTCCGCAGGAAGAACCGAGTTATCTTCAATCATGCAGCAGTCTTTTAGAACACATCTTCGGCCCTAGAACAAGAAATATATTTTCTTAATTTATATCCAACTGCAACTGTTCTTTTGTATAGTATTTGTATGAACAAAAAAAATTGCATATAAAAAATATCTGTAATAGTGGCTTTCTCTAGTCAGCGTGTGTATACCTAGTCTCTGAATAGATGATTTTATTTCAGTGTGAAAAATTTATGTTTTAATAGACCAATATTATTTATTATTATTATTGGGCTATAAAAGTACTCTACCAACTATTGCTGATCTTTTAAAGAGCCCTTTGTCTAAATTTCCATTTTAATTTGTAAAATAATAATAATATTACTTACTATGACAACATTTTTCCCTATATAAACATATGAACCCACAACAGCTGCATTCACAACTGTATTTTCACCAACAAACACATGATCTCCCATTTGAAGTGGGAAGAATGCAACTCTGAAACGAGATAATCATATGTGATCAATAATTTTAATTTATTTTACATAAAATTTTCATTCTGTCATTATTGTTATAGGTATATGTCATTATTGTTATATGTTCCAAATGCAAGAAATTTTGTTTTGTAAACAAATTAGTAAAGAATTCTGCGCTTTTTTGTAGGATGTTTGTGGGAAGTGGTATAAGAACCGATAATGACGTGGTTACCCAATTTATGATGGGGTACCTCTTCTCATATTAGTATTGGTTCATAGACTACTTTCGCTCAGACTCCTATTTATATCTTCTTCTTTTTGTGTGCTCCCCACAATATTAGTGTGAAGCGGGGGTGCATGTTTATAAGCCATGTAACGGTCATTGGCTTAATAACTGTTATCTATCAGGGCCTACAGCTCAATGTGCCATCTGACTGAAGCACAGATTGTTGAAACCCAACTAAGTACATACATGAGAATAAATGAATGAAGTAAAATAAAGAAGTCTTATATGAGAATAGATGTTAGAGTTGAATGGATGTATAAGATGTTAGAAAAAGAAAATATATATAGTTTTACTACATACCCTTTGCTAAATTTCTTGAATGGTGGTCGTATAACAGATCCTTTGCTTATGATACAAAACCTTCCAGTTTTCACGTTAGCCAAGTCTCCTCTTATGATTGCGTCACTCTGAACGATGACTTTACCGTGTAATATAATATTCTGAGATCCACAAAGTACTGTTTGGCGGCTGACTTTATTCCCTGAAGCCTGGAAATACGAAAGTAATAAAATTATTGTTTTGAAACTGCAAATGCACACAGACGTAATTTATTCACAGTGACTCACCGTTTCTACATACTCTGATTTATTATAATAAGTGTCTTGGAGCTCCATGTTTATTTAATATAACTTATTTCGTATAAACAGAAGTTATTTACACACGAGAAAAGAAAGAAATGAATGGAATGAAAATAAATTTGTGTGTGATGTGTTGTGGTTGTGAACACGAAACGAAATTGACAAGCAAGTGTCAGTCAACTAGATTGTCAATGTCAAAGTCCGTTTCAAAATTCAAGTGTTGCCAACACAGTAATAAAAAGTTACACTTATTGGCAACTGGTGATGGAACTATTACAGAAACTGAACTATCATGCCATGCATGACTATCGTTCTTGTCGTGGACTTCTGTAGCTTTGGCTGTATAATGCACTTTATTATCAAAGCTTTTCATATTTTACCAGGATTTTGGCGCTTTCTTCGGGATGTCTTGACTCAGAGACTGAGTACAGAGTTGAGACGACATAAACACATTGGCTTAAAGGATTTATATCCAGGCCAGCAAAAATGAAAAAAAAATTTACCACAAACAAACAAATTTGGCGCCAAATTACAGCAAAATAAATTATTTAAGGAAAATCAATTTCAATTGATAAAAATAAAAATAATTTTATTATTGTAAAAATGGATAGATTTGTAAGAAGAGAACCGAGGATTTCAGGTAAAATTATTTGATCCTATCTAGGTTTAAGAATATGAGTTACTTTATTATAATATTGGTTTTAGATTATCCTCAACTTCAAGGGAACCAAACTGTTACTTTTGGCGGAGGAAATGATAATAATTATTACGAAACACCTTTTAGTGGTGTTCAGAATGTGCAGGGCCTGCCTAATCCCAATTATGGACCTGCTAGACATGTAAATGTGTCTGGTTTCACACCCAATGTAATATATTTTTTTAATATTTATTTCCTTTTTATTCCATTGATTTTAATTTTCCTATCAGTGTGAAATAAAAATAGAACTTAGGAACTTTAAAATTAAATAATCTTTAAACAACTTTGATATTGTTTATAAATTACTACTTATTTATTATGATACATAACTACTTCTTGTGAGTCATATAAATTTTGCATTGGCACGGATTAAATTGTTAATTGAAAATAATTTTCTTTCTTGTAACTTTGGCTGAGTATTTAATTTTCTATCTGTATAAAATTACCTATACATTTTATATTTATGGATACCTTACCTTTCAGCATCACCCCGGCCAAGGTCAAATGGTATCTGGGATTGATCCCCGATACTTAGCCGCTTACGCCGACCCGAGCGCCGAGTTTATTGCTACCGGTACTTATCTGCTAATAACTTATCTGTGCCCTAAAAACATACTTTTTTTTGTTCACTTTAGTAACTTGTCACTTTTCATCATATCAACATCAACCTATAATCATCCCACTGCACACTGCAGGGATACAAGCCCTTCAATCAAACTAATCGAAGATTAGAGCGTACTCTGCCACGCTGCTCCAATGCGGATTGGCAGAGGCCGGTGTTTTCAAGCCGCCCGAAAGCCACCGACTTGGCTTTACTGACTGTCGCGACAGCAGCCGGGACCCACGGTTTAACGTGCCCTCCGAAGCACGGAGAAACTCGAGATAACGAAACGCATCCAAACACTGGCTAGGGTCGACGCTGCTTAACTTGCGCGATATTAAATTAAAGTGCGACACACATGCGACACCATCGAGCTCCTCAATTTTTACTTACATAATTATTATTTTAATTACAAAAAAAAATGAGTGAACATTTCAACAATGTTATAGAGACAGTACTAACTAAAGTACGCCAACAGACAAATTATTATTATAATATGAATTTGTATTTATAAATTATTGTTGTCGTCCTCAGTCATAAGGAAGGTAAGAAGGAAAAATAAAAAACCTTTTAAACAAATAATAATCGTGTAATTACATGTTTTTTATTGATGACTAGCTGATACCCAGAATGATATATACTTACACGGGATAAAAACTATACCACTTGGATTCAAGTGGAAAAAAAAGTCGCCTAGGATCCATTGACGGATCAATAAAAAAAAAATACGACCTCCGTGGCGTAATGGTTACCACGCCTGACCGCCACCCAGGAGGTCCCGGGTTCGATCCCCGGTCGGGTCATGATGAAAAGCGAGCTTTTTCTGATTGGCCTCGGGTCTTGGATGTTTATCTATTAATGTGTTTGTTTTAGAATATAATATCGTTGAGATAGTATCCCATAACACAAGTTTCGAACTTACTTTGGGGCTAGCTCAATCTGTATGAATAATAAATATATAGGGACACCTATATATTTATTATTTATTAATTATTTATTATTAAATAATGGATCCAATCCAAGTGGAATGAGGCCTATGTGATAATCCGCTATGTAACAAACATCCACACATACAAACGTTCGCGTTGATAATATAAGGATATTAGAAACGACGACCTCTGTGGCGTAATGGTTACCACGCCAGAACCGCCACCGAGGAGGTCCCGGCTTCGAATCCCGGTCGGGTCATGATGAAAAACGAACTTTTTCTGATTGGCCTCCGGTCTTGGATGTTTATCTATATAAGTGTTTGTTATAAAATATAGTATCGTTGGGTTAGTATCAGAACTTACTTTGCGGCTAACTTAATCTGTGTCATTTGTAAAAAAAAAAATTGGCTTAGGTATATTATGTAGGTATACTATATCTTAATGATTATAAACTCATAATAATTTAGGTAATATAATATATATAAATATAGGGACAATTCATACAGATTGAGCTAGCCCCAAAGTAAGTTCGAAACATAATGTTATGGGATACTCAACGATATTATATTTTGTAACAAATACATACATAGATAAACATCCAAGACCCGAGGCCAATCAGAAAAAGTTCGTTTTTCATGACCGGGGATCGAACCCGGGATCTCCTGGGTGGCGATCTGGCGTGGTAACCATTACGCCACGGAGGTAATAAACACACAATATACTATTAAAAGAACGTACTTTCACGTCTATTATTTCATTACCAGGCCAGCAGATGCACAGAGAGAGGTGCACTAAACCCACTTACTCTACCTTCATGGGTGATTATCAAAATCGAAGTGCAGAGAGGAACATTGTTAAAACATTTTCACCTAA
Organism: Endotricha flammealis; assembly: GCA_905163395.2. NCBI lineage: Eukaryota > Metazoa > Arthropoda > Insecta > Lepidoptera > Pyralidae > Endotricha > Endotricha flammealis. The sequence continues at coordinate 5,032,465 of LR990864.1, read as the reverse complement.
CGGTTAGTTCTGAAAAGGCTTTTTTACATTGTAATTTTGAATTTTCACAGGTCATACTGGAAGCTCGATGGCCTTGCCGTGTTCGCACTCTAAAACGAACATGCGGGTAAGCAACGTCGACCTTAGAAAGTGTTTGGATGGCAAACGTGCCCTCCGTGACGTGACAAGTTCAAGATAACGAAACCCATCCAAACACTGCCGACGTTTGTTTGTTTGGAGAGCGACAGACGACTCCATCGAGCTTCCCTAAAAAAATATGTTATTATAATAAATAAATATTCTTGGACGAATCACACAACGCCATCTAGTCCCAAGCTATGCAACTAAGCTTGTACTAAGGGTACTAGATTGCTGATATATATACTTAAATACTTTTTTATTGTTAATAAATACTTCACTACATAGTATAAAACAAAGTCGCTTTTTCTGTCCCTATGTCCCTATGTCCCTTTGTATGCTTAAATCTTTAAAACTACGCAACGGATTTTGATTCGGTTTTTTTTAATTGATAGAGTGATTCAAGGGGAAGGTTTTAAAGTATCATACATTCCAAAATTCCCACGGGAAAGCGGGATACACGCAAACGAAGTTGCGCGGGTTTCGCTAGTATTATATAAAGAAAACACCCAGACCAAGGCAAACAGACATGTTCATGCACACAAATGTTTGCCTTGCGCAGGATTCGAACCCGCGGCCCTTGAGATAAAGTGACCATTGCTAGCCACTCGACCACCGGGCCTGTATAATAATACAATTTTGTTTTATAGTCGTTCAAGAAAATTTCATTGGCGCACCAGTACATAACAATTTTGCAAGCGATGCTATTCAAAATAAAGGGTATACGCGTCAACAACAAACTTTCCAAAATACGCCTTCTAAAGGTAAATTATTTTTGTATCTAGTTAAATGTAAATGAAAAATAGTAAAGATCATTTTTACAATAGATAGGGGTTTTTATAAAACATTCTGCGAAATGTTTTTATAAAAAGGCAAATTTGCGCTAAAAAAATAATTTTAGAAATTATTAATTAATTTCAGTTGTACAGGAAACTCCTAGAGAACTGCAGAATATGAATTTATCAAATGATTTTCAAACAAACAAAGGTTCTACGAATTTTCAACAAGTTCAACATACATCACCAAAAGGCAAGTATATTCCGAATATTTTATCAAAAATTCACCGTACTGATATCTACTAATTATATTGATTTAATAGTCGGTCTCAATGAATACTCATGTGCATAACATCTGAAATAGGGTAAGGCCGTGGGTTGGGATTGAAATAAAAAAATGTAAACCCTCATGGTGTCTAATTTATCGACTATTTTTATTTTCTCGATACTCGAGAATTGCCTTACCAAAATCCAAAAATTTGTTGCGGTTGTAAAGAGAAAATACAATCATCATACTTCATACTAATGTTATAAATGAGAAAGTAAGTTTGTTTGTTTGTTTGTTATTCCTTCACGGCTTGACTAATCAGCCGATCTCATTATGAAAATTTGTATACATATTGTCAGACTTACAGAGCCCAACATAGACTCTTTTTATCCCGTGAAAGTATGTCATTCCAATGGACTTTGGACGACCTCCGTGGCGTAATGGTTACCACGCCAGATCGCCACCCAGGAGGTCCCGGGTTCGATCCATGTCGGGTCATGATGAAAAACGAACTTTTTCTGATTGGCCTCGGGTCTTGGTTGTTTATCTATATATGTATTTGTTATAAAATATAATATCGTTGAGTTAGTATCCCATAACACAAGTTTCGAACTTACTTTGGGGCTAGCTCAATCTGTATGAATTGTCCCTATATATTTATTTATTATTATTTAATGGGATTTTTTTTGATAAACAGATGGCGCCACAAGTCGCGCTATGGGTTGTTTTGTTGTCAAACGAGATCTATGTCATAAAATTAACCGCGAGCGAAGCCGCGGGGAGAAGCTAGTATTATTATAAAGAGGAAAGATTGTTTGTATACTTTCACGTTGGTACACTATTCCCATACGCTTTATTATATTTTCAAGAAAATTAGCGATCCTTACTTTTACAATTACCGCTAATAATAAATAGCCGATAGTAGTAACTTTATTACATAGAAATATTAAATAAAAACACATAATAAATTATTTCAGTTGTAAATCTCTCTCGCAACAAGCTCATTACCCCGAATTTGTGAACTTTAGTTAAGACAAACTTTGCGGTGCTTCGCTCAATCCACACTCAAGACCCCAATGGGTTCGAGTTTTCAAAAAGGGTGTGGTTTTAATTGTTTATTCAGTATGTAAGTAAATCAGATATAAAGCATAATACTGATTTACTAGTACCTACATTATGCATACATGCTGTTTTGTTTATTTCAACAAAGTTGTTTGGTGTACAGGCGTAAGTTTCCTTCAGCGTAAACAAGAATACAGACTTAGTTTATAGTAAAAATTATCGTCTGCAACAGATATAAGTTTCTTATAATAAATAAATAATAAATATATTACAAACCACACAGATTGAGCTAGCCCCAAAGTAAGTTCGAAACTTGTGTTATGGGATACTAACTCAACGGTACTATATTTTATAACAAATACATATATACATAAACATCCAAGACCCGAGGCCAATCAGAAAAAGTTCGTTTTTCATGATGACCCGACCGAGATTCGAACCCAGGACCTCCTGGGTGGCGGTCTGGCGCGATAACCATTACGCCATGGAGGTCGACTCTTATATTTTCAAATATAGCGTTTCCCCGGTTAATTTTATGGCATAGATCTCGTTTGACAACAAAAATACCCATAGCGCGACTTGTGGCGCCATCTGTGACCAACAGGCGCATCAACGCAATTCGCAATTGTAGCGCCACCTATAGTAGAAAAAATATTTTCCTATTGGAATGACATACTTTCACGGGATAAAAAGTAGCCTATGTTGGGCTCTGTACCCCTGACAATATGTATACAAATTTTCGTAATGATCGGCTGATTAGTGAAGCCGTGAAGGAACAACAATTAGACAAACAAACAAACTCATTTTCTGAAGGAATAACAAACAAACAAACTCACTTTCTCATTTATAATATTAGGACTAATATAGTTAGGTATATTATGGGTATAGTCATCAAATAAAAGTCTTATTCAGAGCAGTAAATATGATTCAAACTTTGTAAATATTTAACGAAACTTTGATCATTAAGTACCTACTAAATATTATTGACTTATTGGAGTGATATGTACAGCATTTATTCTACGTTGCTATCGGTCTATGTAATATTGCTATTGGTTGCATTGCGATTGCGAGCGTAGCGATTGATTGAGACAATGATCTATCTCACTCTGTCAATATAGGAAATATGCGAGAGACATACTCAGTACTCGCTTGTTTAAAAAAACGGACTATAGAATCAGTTATGAAAGTTGATGCCATTAAAAACACACAATGAATAAAATTACTGTTCATTACATCAACTTTTATTATACATTTACTTTCTCAACAGCAATAAAGACAAATAATAGCGTTTAATTAACCTAGTAAATAAATAAAGCAGTTTAATACTAAAATTTCATTTCAGTGACAATTAAAACAACAGAAAATACGGAGAACGAAATGCCCAATCAGATTTTAACCCGTTCCGATAAGCTCAAAGTAAGTATCTTGAATAAACTTTAACTAATTTGACCTCTGTCAATCCACATTGGAGCAGAGTACGTTCTAATCTCCTTCGATTGAAGAGAGACCTATAGGTCTGTCTATCATATCAACCCATAATAATTTCACTGCCTTGGTACGTCTTGGCAGTGGAATGATTATGGGTTGATATGGTGAATTTGGCTCAGCATTTTGAACAGTTGAGTTTACTATCTGCAATTTAAAAAAAATACACAACAAAAAACAAAAAAAAATTAAAGAGCTCGATGTCCTCCTTCCATTTGGCAATAAGACCTCGTTGCAAATATACTTGTCATATCTGCTGGTCTATTTTGGAAATAAAATCAGTTAAAATTTAGTCTCAATCTCAATTGATTTGTTGCTCATACAAAATAGACGAGTGAGATAGCGACTGACTTTATTACATAGACCCGCTTTTCATATCTTGATTTGTCTTTTTGTCAGAGTATTGTAAAAATTCGGTTAATAAAACTAATTTAGCTATATGAGTCAGTGTCAAATTAAGAAAAAAAAAGACAACTTGAGACCTAAAGTGTCATTAAGTTTATAATGTTGTGAACCCGCTCTATACAAAGTACCTACTTAAGGGACTATCTCCACGAGCGAGGTAATCGCAACCATAATATCGTCCTGCCACCTAATTATATACATTGTCTTAGAACGTGTCTTCACACGGCCATTTTTATTCGGATTCGTCGAGATTCTCTCGCTCGTGAAGCCATAGATTATCACCATAATTTATTTAAAGTACCATGGTCTTTGCATCCCAAAATAATTGAATCATTCCAATTAGAGCTAGTGTTTGTAGTTAATACAAGATGCCATTACTGCATCTGAAACTATGATTAGCTCATACATTATTAACCTGGCCTTAAGTGGGGACCAATTAGTTGTTGATCTAAAGTGTACTAACCATACTACATAGTGTTTACTCACTATGCATTTGGTTGTATATAAGAAGCAATCAAGGCATAATTCGCTAAATTACAGCCAGTTTCTGAAGCGCATTTTATGGTTCATGACACATTAAATTATAGTTGTCACTGTGAAACTAAAAAAGAAAAAGAGAATGCTTTTAGTGTGGAATTAAAATGAAAATGCAAAAACTATTACAAAATGGCAATTGATGCAAAGGAGAGAGAGCTGTATATCTAGTTGAAATGTGGGAGAGGGATGTCTACCTGTTTTTCTTAACTATTCGTGGTTTTACTGCGATTATTTTTGTCGCCGCCGCGCAGCGACGTAGCCCCGACATTTCCTCAACTTTGCGGCGACACGTACCGTCACAAAGGTCGCGACATTATAAATTCACTCATTATTAATTTGTCTCATTGACCTCATATATTAACATCCTTTTTATTATGACGTTCTTCTAATTAGCTCTTTGCTATTTCGTCCCAATCAATGATATCATGCTAGAAAAATGCGTAGATATTAATATCAATGGTCGTACGTAGCCTCGTATATCGTATTGAAAATATTTGACAATTCTGCAATAGCTCTTGTGAAACAAACCTCTTGTTTTTATTTCCGAGTACAAACGAATATTACTCACAATAGCGCATAAATTCCATTAATTCCCCGCCCAGTGGCTTTCGTTGTTTTTTTTAAATGTTCACCCCTTTACGCCTTTGGTGATGTATGGGGAAGTTTTCACGTGAACAAACGTTAATGTGAATAATGAAATATATACCCGTGTCATCACTGAAATTGTAGGACTCTAAATAAAGTCACAGAAAAAAGGTTATTTGTGTAACATGTCACACTTCTGTGTTTTGTGTCTAGTATCAGAATCATAATAATTATAGGTACACTGTACTGTTAGGAATAAATTCTGGGCTCAGTAGCTTATCACTATTAAGATATATCTGAGGATGTCGTGGATACAAATAATAGTTGAGATAGAGGATATCGCAGTGAGTTTTATTGATCGCTATCGACCTCAAATACTAGTTGGGATTAAGGTTACTTAACATAAGTGTTAATTCGGTTTTGTCCATTGCTATCGAGATTTTATATCAAATTATTGCTGTAAAGAATTTTTAGATATCCTCATCATGCTATTTAACAGAATGTTTGAAGCAGCAGCGTCGTGTGTTGTTATAGGTATGAAGCTGTAGAAATAAGAACTTAAAAAAGTTACAGAACCATAAAATGAAAACTTAAAAGAACGACATGTAATAAAAGTAACAGTCTCTCCCTTTGTCATCTTTAACAGTAATGGCGAGTGATTTAGCCGAAGTAAATAAAGCTTGAGGAAGCGCTGTTACCGTTGAATGCAATATCCGTCGCTTTGTCTGTTTGCACACTTTTTTTTCAATTGTAGCCGTATCTACAGCTCTATTCAGTGTTCTGGAAAATATAAAAACTAGGACAATATATTCAGTGATTTCTATAAATTAAAAAGCTATGGTTACATTGAAGATAATAGAATTCTTTAATCATCTAACATTAAAAGATATGAAAAAACCTTTTTTTTTCTTATGTTTATAATGTTTAATGTTATGTTTATTGTTTAATGTTTTTACATGTTTATCTTTATTTGTTATGATGACTAGTATGTTAGCAACATATTGCAAATGTTCATCGGTTTGCGTCGGCTCTTTAAAATTAGTATACACTTTACAATGTTTTAATATAATTATAATCTCTACTTTGTTTGTTGCATTACTATTGAAATTCTGTTCTGTCCAATAGTTGATTTTTAAATAGTGAAACTGAACTGTTTTTTAAATAGTGATTTCAATTTACAATCTTAAACAGACTTTTCCTTACCTTTTTCTTTCCAATAAAATTTATTTGTTACTTATTTTTCCGAATAAAATTTTTGACCCATAGAACCCCACAAAATATCGTTGTCCAAATAAAAAAACCTATTAATACCAATATGTTAAATAATTCGGTATGGAAAAGTATCGTTTTCCTCAAATAATAATAACAACTGAAATAATTTATAAATGTTAAAACAAACTTCAGTCAGTCCCGATATCGATAGTACAAAGTCAAAGAGCGGACTCGATGGGAATGAAAACCAATTTAACTTGTACTAGTACTTTTTCATACCTAACATAAAAAATATTTAACACTATTAGATTGTCGTTCAAACCTCGTTTTTCATACCAAATCGTATGCGGAAGTATAATATCCATAATATCGTCTTCTACTGAGCCAAACAGGTCGTGTGTGGGAACACCAACTTGAGGCCCGGTTCCCACCAAACCGGAGAGGAGAGGAGTTGTGTATCAGAAAATAAGACATCTCTCTTCTCCGCTTGATCCATTTCCACTAAAGTTAAGCGGAGAGGAAATGTGGAAATAACGTTTGATTGGTTATTCAAAACACATCTCCTCTTGTCTCCTCTGCTGCCTGCTCCTGCCTAAGACATCTTTAAATGTTATTTTTGACAATTTTTTAGATCTTATGACATCATTATTAACTATAACCTGTTTTTCTTAACTTGACCAATATAGTAAACAATCTTAGCGTGTCTTTTTATTCAATTATCCATGTGTAAAATCGACAAATCGCCAGAATACTAAGAGTGTTGTGTTAAATGCCATTTCTAATTATATTATTTGGGTGTGAATGATAATTTTAATTGCCTATTTTCGTTAAAAAGACGTGCTAAGATTGTTTACTATATGTGTCAAGTTAAAAAAACAGGGTTTAGATGGACATTGGACCTGGAAATGTTCAGTTTAATCTAAGTTAGTAGGTGATACCAGTACAACTTGCAGAATCAGGCGACTTTTGTAGACAGTTTGACTTTCGTTTTCGCTCGGTAGAAAACATTTATAAATCAATCATTAATATACCTATTATGATGCCTATTATTATATTCTCCCTAAATTAATTCATAATTGGTCAACCAATCAAATAGGTACTAAGATACCTAATAAAGATTTTTATGCTAATAATGTCAGCATCGTCATGATTTTTTAACTACGTAGTAATATAATATGAATACTTTTGATCAATATTTCGAGTAAATCCCTTCACTCAATATTTTGAAAATTTTGTTTATTTATTTATATTACGGCCCTACTCTCTTTCATTGGCTGGCTGTATGAAAAACGAGGTTTGGACCATGTCTATGTGAAACAAGCAATCAATTTCCCATCTAGCTATGATTTTGTATTAAACGTGTGCAATCAGGCGCTGTATAAAAGCGGCACCAGAGTTTTCTCCGGTCCAGTGGAGAAGATTCTAAAATGGCATAAAGTTATGCAAGATATCGGAGTTTTGGTTCTTTATGAAATTGTTGGTGAGTTGCTTATCATATTGTAAATCTAATTTAGTTGTATTGTGTCGTAACGCGTCAGAATCATGTCCAATACACAACAGAGTCGTTTTAATCTGTTTCTAAATTGTCAATATTGCATACCGGCATTAAGTACGTAGCCCTTTTATACCTGTGGTTTCTGACGCATCACAACACAACACGACGCCAGTGGGCGTTGACTAATTTTAATAATAGATTACCTACTTGTTATTGTTTGCTATTTCATAGATAAACGGTTTGTTCTGTAAATCTTCCTAAAATAAATATTTGTCAATATAAAGAATTAAATTTACAAAGTTAAATAAATAAACTATAAAGTGAGGTAAGCCTTCGAGAACGTGCTAAACACAGGACGAAGTAGCTTACTCTACGACAAGATCTAAATCCTCATTGATGGAATATAGTTTAAGTAGAAAATAATTTCAATTTAATTTCATAAAATGCAAAGTCAAGTTTTTTTTCATACAAGCTCTTTCGAATCGTCACAATTTTTCCTACCATCAGTTCAGCCGGCAGATTTAATTTTGTACTAAGAAGAACTGGCAACACACTCTCTTTTAAAATAGTACTAATGAAAATTACAGTTACAATGTACCTATAACATAACAGCGAATATCCCATAAAACGAAGTACAAACAGACATCTTACACATAACGTATGTGCACTCTCGAGAATTACAGGTTATTATACTACGTATGTATATAAATAACCCTAATTATTATTTCAGCTAAATGTGTGAACGTGCGACCAGGGGAATCTTGTGCCAAGAATTTAGTGGTGAGGGATGAGAGTGGTCCCGCTATGCAAGTAGTTTATTACGAGGTCGACTTCCTGCTACCTGAATTGAAACCTCCTTGTACGGTCAGGTTAGTTCTGTCTTTTATACAAAACTTGTATTACATTTATACTTCAAATTGCTCTCTTTGACATAGGTTGCTAAAGAGGGAAATCCTTTCAATATTTGTTACCCCGTCTAATATCTTTCTGATTAAATTCGTTGTGAGTTCCAAGACAGCTGTATCTCCAGCGGGACGTCAATAAGCTTCACTGCTTATTGTCAATGTGTGGTCACCATTGTTAACCTTTATAGGAGACACAACGGTGAGAATATGCGGTCGGCTTGTCCCGTAGTATATAAAACAGTCGCACCGTAAAAATCGTCAAGATCGTGTTCGTACGACGCATCGCAAGATGTTGAATTGAATTCGCACATTTTTTGTTATAGACATTCAAGGAATGAATGGGAGACGCCTTGCCGGACAAATTGTGTAATATTTTATTAGTTTTTTGTAACCTTATAAAAACTTCCAGGGTGATAGGAAAAATGATGGCTGGCTCAAGCCGTTTTCAAGCATTTAACGTGCGCGCGGCGACAGGTGATGATGTCGCCATATTGCCTCGTCGCGCTGCTGTCGCGGCGCATCATGTCGCCAAACTGTGCAAGGAATTTGGACCGGCAGTTTAATTATGAACCGGCAGTTTATTTTTTTAAACTATAGGCTTGATTTCCTTCTAAGTTGACATGACAGGGAGTGCAGACCTGCGTAGACGACGCGTAGCATGTACATTGCATTATGTATTGGTATTGGATGAACCGAGATCGCTACATTCTACGTCAACGTACGTAGCGTATACGTAGCTTCATGGAACGTAGCACCATCGTAGCAAATTCGTAGCTTGGCGTAGCAGGAAATCAAGCTTTGTTGTTCAGTTACTCCATTCTGATTTAATTGTTCTTCAGTTCAAAGTTGTAATAAAAATAAATAAAATATTTTTGTATTCTCGATCGAAATGTAACTGGAATTGGTTGAATTGTATTAAATTTTGCTAGAACTAAAAATTTTATTTTAGAAAATGAATTGAATGAATTGTTGAAAAAAATATTTTATGTTTTAACATTTAATTAAATATTGCAAAATATTTTCCATTTAATAAAATAAAATATAATAAACGTTGTAAAAATACTTTTGGATTTCATTTTTAGGTTGATATTCAATACTAATTATCTGTAGGAACAACGAGATGACGAATGATAGAGAAAAGTTGGGAAAGCTTAAGAATTACATGGTGGCATAATACACTCGAGAGCAATAGAATGCCTAAGGACACAGAAATCTATAAATCATAGAAACTAAGAATGTTAGTTTAATAAAATATAGACAATAAATATTTTATACCCTTTAATGAAAATAATGAAATTTATAGGTCACTACATTTTATTTATTAAAAATTACAGAAAGAAAAAAAACTTCTGATCTAGGAAACATGACATTTTTGTATGGAACAATATGCTTGAAGTTTCAATTCAATTCAAGTAAGAGTAAAATAATGGTTACCACGCCAGACCGCCACCCAAGAGGTCCCTGGTTCGAATCCCGGTCGGGTCATGATGAAAAACGAACTTTTTCTGATTGGCCTCGGGTCTTGGATGTTTATCTATATATGTATTTGTTATAAAATATAGTATCGTTGAGTTAGTATCCCATAACACAAGTTTCGAACTTACTTGGGGCTAGCTCAATCTGTGTGGTTTGTCCGTATATATTTATTTAATTTTTAATTCTATAGATTTTTATTTATAGACGTGTAACTAAATAATAGAATCCAATCTAAAACAAATTTTCCTTAAAAATCTTTGAAAACGTACACGGATTGGCTTATTTATAGTTAGGTAACATCCAAAGCTGCATTTGAAATGGAATCGCGAAACCAAATCTCATATGCCTGGGGAAATCTATTACATTGTTGCATTCACATCGATATATGTATAAGTTTGTTCGTTTTGTTTCTTATGCGTTAAATTCAAGTTTTTTTTAAAGCTAAATACTATGTTTAGTAATTTGCCTAATGCAAAAGTAGATCAGTAAATGAAGCGATTACTTCCGTATGAATACTACATACATACTAGAGACAGACAGCTGTCGTGTCATATCCGAATGTGAGTCAATGCCAGAAAGAGTCCTAAGAAATATTTTTTTACAAGGAATATTGATAATGATTACGAGAAATTTCAAAACGCTCGTTTTATGGTTGGCTCGGCATAAGATTTCGGCAACAATCAAATGCATACGTATATTTCCAATGTCTAATTACTTTTTATATTTAAAGATGGTACAAAAAAGAGGTAAAGACAAGAACGGTCTGATACCTACTATCATAATAAATTATAACATAGTTTCACTTTATTTATATAGCCTGATAAAAAAAGCTAGATAATTTGGCGTGTTCCCAAAGTTAGTTCATATTTTCTTATTGTCAGTTGAAATTGCTTTTTTAGGCGTTTAAGCAGATATTGAGAACGTGCTTTCGTAAACAGGCTATCGCGAGTTGGACTGATGCCAATGTACGTAGATTGTCATTAGATATCATACCTTCCGTAAAGTAAAAAGGTAAAGGTAAACGAATTCTACTAAATGACATCTATATAGATATTATTGAGTTAAATAAAAATTTGTAGATTAAATAATAATAAATAATAATAATAAAATCTTTATTAAATCACTTATTGTATAACTTAAACAATTTAGGCAGTAAATAATTAAAATAGGAATAGAATGTTAAGGTGCCTGAGCTAGGATGTAAAAACTCCTGTGTTTCAGGCTATTGAAAGCTAAACTTATTACAAAAACAATAAACAATCGCTAAGGAAAAAAACTTTTAAAAAATGTAACTAATGCGAAAAAACACAAATTAATAAATCAATTAAATTAAAAGGTAAAATAAAATAAATATCGTATATTACACAAAACGCTGACACTCTAAAATTTTACATTGATATTGACACAGTTAATGTGTGTGTTCCGCTTTATTATTATGGATTAAAACAATCCATAATAATAAAGAGGAATTTTGTCATAGAATCTACCATAGTTTTTATCTATGTAATTCTTGAAATTAGTAAGAATGTAAATAATAAATCTATAGCTACTAATAGTCTTCAGCTCTAACTAACTCTTGTTTATTTGAACGCGCTATTTTTGAACTCAAAGATTGTTTTTGCTTATGAAATCAATAAGTACACGAGGTAAAGGAAAAGAAGTAAAAAATATTAGCAAATACAAAAAAAAGTGTTAAAATAATCATGTATTCTATTCAAAGTATTTTTCATTACAACAACAACATTGTCAACGGATTTACGTAAAACTGTAAAATGGTATACGACACTTTTCTCACAGCTTAAGTTCCAAGTCCTAAATTTTATTACTTACGGTAGAACACCTTCAGACAAACTTGTTAGAACAAGCCTTGTAAATTGTTGCACCCTCCTTATTATTGTCCCATAAAAAGGGGTCATGGGATTAACATCAAATTCATAGATGTTTTACGACCTGAGCGTTTGTAATAAAGTTAAGGTAGCCCAGGTGTAATTTTCTTTGGATGAGTCTACTGAGATATGGGTTTTAAGAAATAAAATTATGATAGGAACATTAATTACTAATCGACTTTGTATTAATTGAAGCTTGCGTAATAATTAATGTTTTAGAACTTTATTTAAGCCCAACATTTTTTCTTATTTAAAATACGTCTATTACAAGCTCTTACAAATTGACATCTAAAGCAGCATAGGATACGTTGTTCACAGTGCCAGTAGATATAATAATTATAGACTGAGAGCCCTTAAACAATTTGGTGTCTTAATTTTAAGGATGAGAGAGCCGATAAAGATTCCGCTATAAGCATTCTCTAGATTAATTCCAAACTTTAAAGAACTTTCGAAGAAGTCAATCTAAGTTACAAAGTTCGCAGAGGTGATCATTTCGTAGAGCTCTTAAAAAGATGACTATCATAGTCTTACTTTGTTTAAATAGTTTATCTATATATATAAAAATGAAACCCGTTTTCCGTTGTCACGACATAACATGAAAACGGCTTGACCGATTTGGCTGATTTTTTTTTTGTAGTTTTCTAATACTCTGTACAAGGTTCTTACGGAAAAAAATATAAAGAAAATCTCTCAGAAAGATTGAAAAAAAAAACGAAATAGTACCCGGGCGAAGCCGGGCCGGGCAGCTAGTTTATCATAAAACTGCATTACCTTTTGTTGTAGTTGAGTCAGAACACTTGATAATTTATGGTGAACGAGAAATGTCTGTTTATTACTAAAACGAAACTATTCGCTCCCAAGTCAAATTATTCACTCAGACCTTTCAATTGGGAATAATTTACGGTCGCAGAAAATTTCATTAACGACCTTAAGAAAGTTCATCTTGACGAAAATTACGATTTTCCGTCGAATGGACGATTAACATGCAAATTGCATATTAATTCTTGCGAAATGGCCAACCATTAAAAGTTAACATCAAAGGATCAAAGCCTCGTTTCTAGCTGCGAAATAGGTATCTCACAGTTGATTAACAAAGGTTTGAATCAATTAACACAGTCTTAAAATATATCGTCTGTTCATCATACTTAACAATTGGAGGTGTAAACTGTTTATACTTTTTCCAACAGCGACTCGAAAATTTGATTCACTTTCCTCATTAAAGGAAAAATGTTTCTGTAGAAAATTGTATTACATTTTTACTGTTTACAGTGCCAGAGTAACAAGACAAGCGCTCGCTGAAAAGCGTAAAGCTTTTTTGAGATGCCGTCCACAAGTAAATCCACTGCAAGCTAAGATTGTTCTGGAATTTTGCGGAATGCAAATAAATTGTGCACTTTCCACCGTGTCTTGTGGGAACACGGAAAATAAACGGTGTTATATTTGCTCTGAAAATATTAGCTCACTTCAAGTAAAATATGTTCAGTATTCAGTGGATGCTGTCATGTTGAAAGTTGTGCTTTGTAAACGAGTTTTATTGTTTCCGACGATCGTATTCTTGGGAATGGAAATGCCGGGTAATTTTACATTTTTCATAAGGAAACCTAACATGCATGTTATTATAAGTCTTCTAAACTTTAGAATACTTACTTGGGAAGTATTGGGATTAACATTTTAAAAAGATAGGAGAATAACATTTGCTTTTGGTTTTGTAAAAAATATTTAAACGCACGTGGTCGCATGTGGTATAAAAAATGTCTATAATGAATAAGTAATGTGAGAAGTGGAAGACTTTAGAGGACGCTTTTAGCCGCAATAGATCACACCACCATATAAATTGTTCTTGTGTAATACAGGCAGGATTAGCTTTCTGGTATGAGAAGAGAAGGTATAAAAATAATTTGACTAGAACCTTATTAAAGACTAGAACCAAACAATAAACAAAACTTTGGTAATTATTGAAAATAATCAAAATCAAATCAAAATAAGTATTTTTTTTTCAAATAGGCATATTACAAGCACTTTCGAATCGTCACTTTTTTTTCCCAACCACTACAATATTTTTTGATCATTGGTTTTCCGTACTTTAAAATTAATATAAGAAGATAATGTTAATAGTAGTCAAAAGTGAAATTAAATTGTTCATAAAGAGAATTGTATTTTCCTGCTTATATTATGTGGGGTCGTAACGTTTTATGGTGGAATAGTGGCTGTTTACAGTGTCCACTAACATGGTCTGCGTCAACACCGCATCCCCAGTTGTCCGCCCTTGTGTCGTATCAGCCTTTCGTTAAGGGCTGTGTGTTAGAAGCTGTCAGTAAATATTTTATTATTAGTAAGTTTGTAATTTACAACGTAAGTGTAAGTTTGTTATTTAAAATGTATTACGATTATAACAATGTGTGAACTGCGTTTTTGTGCGTTCACAATTTTAGTTTTAGCGTTTTTATCCTTCTGTCGAACTTATTTTGTAAAGTTATTTTAATGTTGTTGATGATACATAATAATTTCTATCTCATCTGAGGCAAGTATCCATTTCTATAGTCTAAAATTTGTTGATCAATAAACACCCCTATAAACGTAAATCAGTCATACATTAACTGAAACTGTGTCACTTCATTCCTCAATCCTCCTGTCAACAATGAACAATTATATGTATTCAACAATGCCAAAACAGAAGTTTTGGTACTGTCATTCTTTTAGATGCAAACAAGAAGCATAAATACTAATTTATAGTGCTACAAACATCTATAAGAACGTGAGTGACGTTTGTAGGAGGGCGTTACTGTGGCATATTTTCATACATTTTGTCAAAGGTGAACTGTCAAAAAGTGACATACAATATGAACGGGAGTTGTAGTTCCAATTTCGGCCACGTTCATAAAGATGTTGGTAGATCTGTAAGCTTCTTGGATGCAAACCTTGGCTGATCTTTTTATGGGAAAGAATCTAATAATGTCGAATACAGAGACAGTAACGTGAATGGAAGTGCAGAACGCAATTAAACTGGACTAGCCGAGTTCTGACCGCTACCCCTGCGGTCTGTCCCTTCGCACCACGCGGATAATCAGTGTTAAACTACTACTAGTAATAACGAGAACTCGTATAATTGTCTTGTCCGAGACTGCTACATGTCTCGCCGTTTACCTCGAGGGATAAGCGTTAAGATGAGGGTTGGTTAAACGTACCGTAGAATAATCACTAGTATTGTAGACGGCACTAGACCTAATGTTGACATTGGCTAGTGATATAGCGATTTGTTAGACAAAGTTTAATTTATATACGAGTCCTTTGAATGGTATAGCCACTCGTAGATTAAGTAAAATGTATTTATAAGTAAGCACTCAAGTCTCAAAATAAATAGGTACCTATTAATATTTAATCTCTAAGTTATAGAAATACGCAAATTATTATTATCAAGTGCTTTGATAAAGTGCTAAAGAATACTTAATTTTGGAATAAATGTTAGAGTTTTAGTAGCCGTCTAGGTAACTGATATGAAAAGATATATTTTTAACGAATGAACTCAAAACTAATGGACCGATTACGAATTCTTTCACCATTACAAATTTACATTATGCCTGTGCCTGAGTAGGTATAAATAAAAATATATAAAATAAAAAAAAATAAAAAAGCCTTTTATTTCTTACTGAGTTTAAAGTATGTACAAAAAAGTTATTTTTATATTAACTTAGGATTTTTATAGTTTTACATATCATTTATCTTATCTATTTATTTATCTTAACTATTTAACTAATCTTAACTATTTATTTATCTTAACTATTTATTCATCTATGTGAAAACATATATGTGAATGTCATCAAAAGCCTGAGTAGGTAACATAGGCTTATTAAATTTTATCGGAGTTCAGTAATAGCGGTATGAAGAATTTTCGAAATAAACCTATGTTTTCTCGCAATTACATAGGTATTGTCGAAATTAAATATATCGTTGCACTATGTTTACATACGTTTCGTCGAAAACTCATTTTAAGGTCACCGTCGTCGGACCGTCACGGGGTCATCACCTTACGACGCTATATAAGAAAACAAACAAAATATTACCATGAGTAAGTACGCGGTACGATTAATTAAAACTAATTATATTATTCGACAATAACAATAATATAACTGACATTAATAACCAAATTTGAATTAGAATTAATTAATCTCAAGTACGTACAACTAATTGAAATAGATTGAAACTAATAGAAATGAACGTTGCTAATTAAATGCACTAATGACTTATTTAGCGTTATTGGATTTGTCGATGATCCAATAAATTATACGGCACTGTAATTATACATACACAGCAGAATTAATTTTTGAATAGTAATGAAATAATAGACCGGTACTCACTTGATTTGCTCTCTCTAGGCTATGATGCCATATTCCAAATTGCTGTCCCTCAAGGAGTTGCTAAGGGAAATACGATGTTGTAATTACGTATATTATTTAACGAAAAGATATAAGTACTAATAGATCAGTAATATCGAATCTGAATTGTTTGTGAAAACAGTTAAATTTAAAAGACTCCTAACAGTTTTTTCTATTCTCTATGTCCAAATCCTTTATCTGAAGTCCGATTGCCAAACGAAAAAAAAAATTACATGTACCAAAAACAAGGATTTGGACATAGAGAAAGCAGTTAAAAGACTTATAAATTTTAGGAAATATTTGTGAAAACGGACAGTAGTGTCTCACCAGTAGGCATATCCCTTGACTAGGCATTTATCCTACTTTTTATCCCAAAAAGTTACCCAATCGAGCGAATTCACAGACCATAGCTAGTTAAGTATACAATATACAAGGCGTGGATAAAGGGGGATTGGTTGAACGTCGGACAACGGTCGCGGTCCTGATTTATTATTGCATATTATTCGAAGGCCCCGTATTTATAGCTGTTGGCATTTTACAATGTTGTTTACTTTCTAACATACGGGCTCTACACTCCCGCGAAGTTCACCGAAGTGATGTTACGCACGGAGTTAGAAGACGAAAAAAAAAGAAATGACAAAGTAGAACGAAGTCACATCCACTCTCTCGTATTTGCTCAACTTGGCGACAGTATAGAGTGATTTGTTTTTAAAGCCTTGAAAATTTTATCAGACTGACTGAATAACGACTAATTTAATGATTCATTAACTCCAATCCACTTAATCTCTTTTGAAATTCCACTAAACCTTTTTTCATCTCATATTTTAGACAATGGACACTGTATTCAAAAAGTATCATGAAAGTTTTTTTTTTTTTTTATATTTTTATATTTTAGGATCAACAAACAGTGTACACGAAAATACAATAATGAACGTAGCTCTAAATTGCACAAATATCGTGCCACCACAGATAATAATACAGAAAAGTATCGGTGTGGTGATAGAAAGAAAGAAAAATTGGAACTCCTTCCCGGAGTTAATTAGTTTAGTTTAATAGTATACTTTATTTAATAAGATAGTTTTAAATATTTTCTTATTTTTTATTTATTAAAATTAAAATTAAAAAAATCATAACATAATTTTTAGTACAAAAACGCAACTCCGGGCAGAGGTTTAACAATAATATATACAATATATATATATATATTTTTAAACTAAAAAAAAACAATATAAATATGAAGGTTTTGTGAGCAAACAGGTGCTATGTTTTGAGTTGAGCTATTATCAAAGGTTTTTAAGGTTTTTTTGAAGGTGCTAATATGCGTAACTAGTATGTCAATTGAGTTAAAGTTCTTATTATATGTGTCTACTAATCTATAAAGAGGCGAGCTTTTCCCAGCATTGGTACGACAAGTAGTGGTGGCAAATAATTGACAGACATTTCGACAATGTGTTCTAAAAGGAACCCTGTAGCATAATTTGTTATGGAGCGGGATACAATCGTACCTATTATGACAAATATCATAGAGAAGCATTGTTTCGAGCTGCACTCGTCTAGATTCTAAAGTTAACATGTTGTATTTCTCCAGCAGGACCTCGTATGACAGTCGTTTGTGACAGCATTTGTAATGCATAGTGCGTAAAAATAGTTTTTGTACAATTTCCAGTGCATTTATATATTTGCTATATAAAGGATTCCACACAGGCACAGCGTACTCTAATTGTGAACGAATGAGTGATTTATACATGTGAAGAAAGGTTGATGGTCGGGTGAAGTTAGAACCAGATCTCATGACAAATCCATACATTTTGAAGGCTTTAGCGATTATATTATCCATGTGGACATCCAAATGTAGTTTGGTATCCAATATTACCCCGAGATCCTTGATAGACTCGACGGACTCGAGACGAATGTCACATAACTCATACGGATAACTACTTATATTATGTTTTTTAGTGAAAGTTATAGATTTACATTTACTAATGCTTAAGCGTAATTTATTTTTAACACAGTATTCTGAGAATCTATTTAAATCATCCTGGAATTTGTAGTGATCTTGAATATTGTCAATAGTATGAAAAATCTTTATGTCGTCCGCATATAAGAGGTAATTGCAAAATTTAAAACAATGGTGTACGTCATTAATAAAAATAATAAATAGCAAGGGGCCCTTATTAAGGAACCCTGCTGGATACCGGAAGTAATGGAAAGTATGTCTGAGAAACTATGGTACGTACGATGTAAGATTGCATCGTAGCCAAATAGCATTGGTCTCGACCATGGTCTCGACCATGTTGTGTTTCTGCGGTGAGTAAGGTCTCCAGAGCTCCACTTGGGAGAGTTGGCAACACGTGAGTGATACCCCCCGGTATTGCAAGCGTCTATAGGCTACGGTGATGCTTAGCATCAGGCCGTATGCTTGCTTGCCAACTTGTGGCATGAAAAAAAATTACCTACCTTTAGATAATAACATCCAGTTTCTGAAATGCATTTTAATTTTAACTCCACATTAAGTCTCATGCTTTCTCATTTTTTCTTCTTTAGTTTGACAGTGACAGCTATAACATAATGTGTCGTTTACTGTTTGTTTTTGAGCAATCCACCTAACTATCCAAAAATCTTTAAAGCCTAAAAAAATGATTGCGATTTACTGTGATTTTTCGCCTCTATAGAAATTCGCCCAATCAGTTGGAGGCCCATTATGTCATAGAGGTAATAGGGCGCGCGCGAACGTATTACTTCCTTGAATGGATGCACTCCGAGGAAATAGCGCGATCTCTCATGGCTGATTGGTTATGAGTTGTAGACGATATAACACCGTTGGTGACACACACAAAACACTAAATAGATGCCGCAAATCTGTGTATTAATTTTACCTCCCGCGGTCATTGAAAAAACAGTTTCCACCCATTAGTGAAAACTGTTTTTTCAATGACCGCTGAATTGTTTAGTTATTCCTAGCGCTACGAGGCATTCCTCGTAGAGTTAACAATAACCTAACTGAAACAATTTCTATGAATCAATAATATCATATAATAAATCATATATAATAAAATCAATATAATCTACCGCTAGAGGCGTTGGTGATAACGGGCATTAATCACTTTTTATCAAAAAAAAAATTCTACTCCAAATGATCTAAAGAAAAAAAAAACGATTCAAAACACACACGCTCTTTTGAATCGTTCTGCAGTCAACAGGATAATGTACTTTTAATAGTACCCTGATCATAAACTCCAATCACGATACATTAGATATATTTAATCAATGTTTGCTCTACATTACGCTATAATATGAATCAGATTTTTTTTATCACGAGCTCAAGTTGATGCTATTGTTGTTAAATCCTTCCATAAAGATTGAAGGAGGTTTCTCTCAGGCTGAGAATGACAACTTCAAAAACCTTCCTTTTGAGTTGTCGTTTCAGGAAATTGTCGTTTTCAGGAAGTCGTCGTTCTCAGCCTAAGGGATATTGAGAGAGATTTGCAATACGTACCTATTTTGATTTTTGTCTCTGGTAGAATCCAGTAATACGTTTTCGGATGAATAGCTTTATCGATAAACGTATATCTCGTTACTTAACCGTACTAAGTTATTAATACCGGACTGTTTAAGAAGTTCTGTTTTTCTTGTTCCTCAAACAACTCCGTCCGGTCTAGTTTTCTTTTGAAAGTTTAAAGTAGGGACTGAGCTTGGGATTTTCTTAAACCAGAAGATATATTGTTTTTGTCGAGTTCTGTGACAATACGTTCAGCAGTCATCGTTAAAATTTAACTGCATGAAATAGTTACTTTTATTTGTAAACCATTAACGTAAAGTTGAGGCGCGGGGAGTTGATGAGGCGCGGGGAGGACAGTCTCGAGAAGCTGATCATCGTTGGGAACACAGAAGGCAAAAGACCAAGGAGCCGCTCTCCAATTAGATAGATAGATAGATAGATAGAATATACTTTATTTGCAATTCACAACAGTAGGACACAGTATACATAAACACAATATACACACTAGTGAAATCGCAACAAGGCGGCCTTATTGCTAAAAAGCAATCTTTTCAAGGCAACCTTAGGGTAACGAAATATTTTATGGATTGGGCAGGGCTAGTAAAATAAGTACTCATGAATAAGAAATAACATATGACACAATAACGAATATCATAATAACAATAAATATACATATAAAATAGTATAATATATAGGTATATAAATTACATATTATACATAAATATAATATATACATAAATATACATAATCATATACGAACATGAGAAACATGTACTATTTATGAGTCAAAGGGCCAGGAAATGACATTTCACTTGCTTTTTGAATATGTCAATGGATTTCGCTTTCCTAATGGTTACTGGTAAACTATTCCACAGTCTGATAGCCTGAATGGTGAAAGATTGATCAAGGAATTTGGAAGAATGAATAGGCATAAGAAGAGTGAGATTATCAAAAGAGCGGAGAGAAAGGCCATGGGCAGAAGAGGAAAAATGGAAGCAATCTTTAAGATAGGAAGGGGTTCGAGGATTAAAGAGTATAGAGTAGAGAAGGGAGAGAATGTGCATATCCCTACGCTGACGAATGGGAAGCCATTTTAATTGTGCACGGTATTCGGAGACATGGTCAAATTTGCGTAGACCGTATATAAATCGGATGCAAAAATTTTGTAGACGATCGAGCTTATTAATTAGAACTACGTTAAGGTCAGAGTACGAAGTATCTGCATAATCTAGGATAGGAAGAAGAAGGGATTGTGCAAGAGCAACTTTGGTGGCAGTGGGTAAGAAATTTTTGAGTCTGCGAAGACACCCAGACGCAGCAAACATCCTCCTGCTCACCTCAGCCACTTGATCCTTCCAAGAGAGTGTGGAATCTATAATTATGCCGAGGTTTTTAACGTTGTCACTGAAAGGGATGCAGATTCCATCAAACATCACCGAAGGTATACGAGATTTGTCCAGTCTCGAAATATACGCTTGGCTACCTATTATAATTGATTGCGATTTGGCAGGGTTTACTTTTAAGCCAAAACGTTTACTAAACAAAGAAATTCGGTTAAGATTTACGTTGGTTTCTGCAACAGCTAAGGCAATATTGGTCAAAGATGCCTGGCAATAGATTTGCAAATCATCTGCATAGAGGTGGTAGGAAGAAGAAAGTGAATTAGTGATAGGAGAAATGAAAATAGCAAATAGAAGAGGAGACAGCACACCACCCTGCGGCACGCCGGCGGTCGTATCACACCAATTAGATGGACAGACCAACTGAAGGATGATCAAAAACCAGCAAGTTTCTATCAAATCGCTAAAATTGCCAACGATGGAGGTCGATTGAGACAGTTTATCCATTCTCGAATGAGATACCACCATGATCACGATCTTCAGACATGAAGAACCGACCAGAGAGAGATAGAATGTAAAGTTGTAACATTGTTAAAGCATACATTTCTAACTTAATAACATGTAAGTAATTTTGTAGTTCCTTGAAATTTCCATGAAAACGTAACCGCACATTGACATGGTCTACTTACTTTTCTACACGCTTGTCCCTACTTTAATTGGACCGGTCATACGAACCGTGACTTCGTTGAAGTTGTTAATATTCCATTTGAGTTAAATAAGGGCCTTTGCAGGTTTCTGAAATCCAGATTAGCCTATCTGTCTGAAAAATCTACATATCTGCAGTTGAGAAATGTGACATAGTGGCATCTCTTTGGAAAATGAGCGATGCCCACGCAATTCCGTAGCTCCATTGAAATTTTCAAAAGGGAAAAACCTTCAGGTTCATAATGTCCCTTTCCCATAATGCCCTCGGTTTCAAAACGCCCCTTTCCCAAAATGTCCACTTCCCAAAAAGTTCTTTTCTAGAAATGTCCCTTTCCCAAAATGTCCCTTTCTCAAAACTTTAGTTTACATACGCCATAAGTGTTTGAGGATAATTTCAGCTCTCTATTATCATTCAGGATTTGTATTTTTTTTTAAAGTACTGCGAGAAACCACGGAAGTCTTAAAGGCATCTTGCTCTACGTATTTACATTGTTATTCAGAGAGGCAACGCTTTAATAATTGAGTACAGTGCCTATTCTGTTTAAATTATTAATTTAATTATTTTTAAGTTTCTCGCTTATATCATAAGGTACTAAATAAACTTCACAACTAAAGAAATAAGTACTAATTCTTCTTAACGTGTGAGGGAGCACTTGTAACAGTTGACAAGTGCTCCCTCCCTGTTTTCTCTTATCAGTATTTTCAGGACACCCTTCCCGTCATTGATTTGGATATAACATAGATAAATACATAATATTTACTTTAAACGTATCATAAATAACAAAGCAACGGAATCAATAGATTATATTCAATAACCTGAGAGAGCGTGCAATTTCCCGCGCCTCTATCGAATGCAAATAGATTCATCCGAACCCATTACATTTGATTCTTGACTCGATATTACTAAGCAAATCTAAACATCGATACTCGTAAATAATATTACGTTACCTTTTGTTGATTCATCAGTCTATCTCTCGTAATAGTAATTCAAATGTAGGCTCATATATGGACTAACTTGACCGGACAGTACAACACTTTCAAAGAATATCGATGTAAAGTAGCGGTGATAATTTTGCAGTTGAATGTGCTTCGTAGGATGAGTGAGATAGTCAACAAGATAGACAAAAGTGTCTTGTTTCAGCCCTCTATCCGATTCCTCTTTAAGTGGGCAACGCATATAAGATTCTTGGAGTCGTGGATGTATGTTTAAGTCACTATAAATAGTAAAAACCGTTAGATTAATTACACTAAGTCTAAGTTTACACAAGGTTAATGCGGGTTGCAGTTCAAGAGCTAAGCTAAGTTATCCAGTTAGTTTTACATACATTACGCGTTGTGGTCTGCACCTAAGTATGAAAAATTATTTCAGTTATGCAGACTAAGCTAAACTAATATTAGCAATGACTTAGCACAGCTCTTGGTCTGTAACCCGCATAAATAAGTTAGTCTAAGTTTAAATAGTTTTAAGTTGAAAATGTTGTAGTTTAATTTTAAGTGTTCCCAATAAACATTTTTCTTTCTTTCTTTATTTCAAGGTAAACCTAACGAACCTATTATCGCACTATGATGTTACGGTTGCAGGTTAGCAGTATGTTACGGGTTGTAATGTAACGGTTTTTACAATTTTACGGTGACATAAATAAACGACTCCAAGAGTCTCCGGTAATTGATCGCCATCACATGTACAGCTAGCTTGTTTGTCCTCTTCTGTCATAAAAAAAGAGATCTAACCTTACCCGTCTACGCTCATACTCAAATCGATAAAATGGATTTATGCTTAGTGTTTTCATTAAAACTGAATAATATCACTATTGATAGTTACACATAAAATACAAACTTGTGTTTATGTTTTTGTTGTATGTACTAGTACCACCTACAACTGAACTACCAGTTTGTTGTAGGTATGAAATCATTCAAATCGGCGGGAAATCATCATCATCATCAGATGATGATGATTTCCAGCCGATTTCGGCTATGACGGCTGCTTCATCTCCGGGTGTCATGGTCTTTGCAAGTATGTAGAACCTTTGAATCGTAAATTAACAAGAATGCAAAGGAGATTTTAGACGAGAATTGTTTCCTTGTCACTTCTGTTATTATGAGAAGCTTCAGACAACATTATTTATTTGGACATTAAATAATTATTTTTCATCATTGCAAGAAAATTATATTGATATGTATTATGTTGGTTTAAATATTCTTTATTCGCATTAGACACAAAAAGTAGTACACATGAGAGAAAACGAAATAGTTCTGTGTGGCGAGACAACACAACTTAGACACTTTTGTTATTAGAATAGTGGTTTTATTGCAATTTAATATGGTGAGTATGAAGTTCTAAAGTAAACGCAACTTAATTAAAAACTGAATTATAAAGTTCAAAAGAGTTAATTGTTCATATTGTTGTAACCACATAGAGACGGTTGTAACAATAAGAAATTCATAATTTAAAATATTCTATTAAAAATAATATATCAACATTTATTAAATTGTAAGATATTTTATTACAATGGAAAGTTGTAAAACGTTTTATCCATTGCATTGGTATCCATAAATTTAGAAATCAGAAGTAGGGGCTCGTAAAGATGTGTACATACCTCTGACGCTTTACGACACGATGCTGATTGATCTGAAACCTACATTGTATTCTGTAATAGATAAGTAAGCAAACAATTTTGTATTGAAAATTCTTCGTCTTCCTTCGTTCTAAACTGTTCTGTATATTTAATTAGTTCCTTGACTACTAGCGCCATTTTGCTTGTGTCCGAAATGGTGGTAGTTTATTTTCTTTATTTAGACAAGTTGTAAATGACAAGAAAAAGTTCCTGTGAAGGTCTAATTTCTGAAGTAAACGCTTTCATTTCATTTCAACATATTATATGTCGCTGACCGTGTTTACAGTCAAGAGCACGTAGACCTTTATACTTCCAATATAAGCTGGCCCTGTGTAGCATGCGGCGTAACGGCTACGCGGGACCAGCTTATATTGGAAACATAAAGGTCTACGTGCTCTTGACTGTACATAAAATTTAAACTTTTATAAAAATACTCTTGTTATTTTTTTTGCGTTATAAACTACATATAAGGGGATTGTTGGAAATTCGTCACAAAGAAAAATTCGTCACGGAAAAAAAATATGAAAATCTGTGACGAATTTACTTATAATGTAGGTATGGAATGTACAATACTGACGAATTTACTTTATGACGAATGTACAACCCCTTTCAGGATTACATGACGTGTCTCCCTCTAAAACTTTTTTTAAAGCAAAACAACCAGATTTTGGAAAGCTTGCCAACTGTCTCCTATGTTTTGTTTTCTAAGCGTTGAACCGAATTTTGAAGCTATTTCGTTCGAATATCATCCAGGGAAAAGTTTCAATATTTTTGTGATTTTGAAAGAATAAACAATTGGTGGATTGTACATAGGACTTAATACATTTATGTGGTCGTAAAAATGTCGGCATAAGTATGATACCTACCCAAAATATTGGATTATACATAGATTAGTCTGGAAGTATTCTGTCTATATAATAATAATAATAGTGTATTTGTGTACAATAAAACATATCTATGTTTATCGGCTACATATTACCCATAGTACAAGATTTGCTTTTGGAGCTAGATGGCGTTTTGTAATTTTGAATGTATAATTTTATGTCAACGCATGTATCTTTACTGCTAAATAAAGCGGTTATACTAATACCACTTTAGACTTTCAGATCTATCCGAACTATAATACTAAACACACTTACATTAATTACTATTTGGCAGCAACATCCAACTTTGAAACATTCTGGGAATGAGAACCAGCTCTTTTACGTACCAACAAAGGGTGGTACGCAAAGCTGCGGCTTCCTAAGCGTGATTTTGCGAATGCTCGCGTTAACAGAGCATTCGGTAACGAGTAACTAAGTAATGTTCCGTCCATTTAATTAAGATAATGTGCGCTTTTGATGTGTTTGTATACTAACTTTTTGACTTAAAGATTTACCACAAATATGTACTTGTTTATGCTATGTATATTCGACATGTCTATAAACCTTCACTACCACTACGAGCTTGGTTATAGTTTATGAAATTTATTTCTCATAAAAACATAAATAACAAAATGTTCATTTACTGAGAAACTAAATAGTTCACTCACTGTATCACTGAATTTATTAAGCGCACAGCTCAGATCATACCATCGAATGATTAGAAACAAAGTCACGAAATATCAGCAAACACGGATGTAAAATAACTGTCTTGTGTGAACATCAACAAGACGCTATATTTCCAATATGCCTGGAGTGGTAGAGCAATTATAATGAAATGGGCTAGCTCGACCGGGTAAGTACCACCCTCTCACAGAATAACGACGTGAAGCAGCAATGCGTTTCGTTCGGTGGGTAAGAGATCCTTCCTCCTTTCCCTTGCCGTCCTCCTTCCTTTCCTCCAACTTCCTTGGTGGACAACGCATTGGTAGCGCCCCTGGTGTCACTGATGTCCATAGGCGGCGGTGACCCCTTTCCATCAGGGGGCCCGCTTGCTTGTTTGTCTACTCTATGACACAAAAAAAAAAGTGAGCGACGAATACGAGGTGGCAAAGTTGAAATTCGCAAAGAGCACATTGAAATCTATGAAATTACCAATTTACAAAACTCCCAGAAAACTTTCCATATAACCTCATTTTGTAGCACCAAATGTCTGTACTAGTGGTTTCTTTAATAAAGGTTTGTAGATTTTTCCATGCGGTTTCTAAAAATCTTAAAAAATTGGCGCCAGTTCTATTGGCGCGTTCGGTAAGACAGTAAGTCGATGTTACAGTAAAGTTACAATTTGTAATTTCATTTTCCAATTCACAACTCACAGCGCTGCAACCTTATAATATACAAATGGCACGAGAATTGACTAGAAGAATTACTAAATTATCAAAAAGAGGCAAGTCCTACTTATATTTTCAGGTTGGCATATACGGCAAGTGTTTTAATGCATTCTCGGTGGGGATTTGTTCGAGGGAACACCTCTACGCTAGGTCTGGTTGGTGAAAAGGGGCATTATAATGTATCATAAAGATGACGAAAATAATTTGTCATTGTTAGTTTTGCATTTCAAAAGAAAATCCTATTTATTGCAGATTGTATCAGTGAATTAAAAATTAAGATTAACTGTGACAAAATATTTAAACAGACCGTCTTAAAAATGGGGTTTCATTTTTCTCAAAGCTTAATTTACTTGAGAACAAAAGGCGACAACACAAACCATTCTTAAAGGAACTTAATTAACTTCTTTTCTATTATGGTTTCTATCACGAGGGTCATTTGCAATTCTTTGTGTTATTGTTTAGAGAATATTTGAAAAATGAGATACCTACTTAATTTGTTTTTTATTTTTTGCTGAAATTGTAAGAATGTGATAAAAATATTAGGATTTATATACCAAAGAAAGAAAAGTAGGTTTATGTGACATATACCGAAGTTAATTTTAATTAATCTGAAACTCCAATTGCAGGTCACAACAAGTCAACTGAAAGAATTCCTTCAAAGGAACTACTGGGACAAAATAAGTCTCAGTAGTTCCTTTAAAAGAACTAATAAAGGGACTTTTGGGAATTAAGAGAAACGACCTTAACCACGCCAAGAGAAAGCCATAGATAAAAGACAAAGTAAACTTTTTCATTTTTCAATTTCTATTACTCATTCAATCAGAAAAGTGTCAGTATGACATAGTCATTCACATAAACAAGTTACATATAAGTACTCTGTGAACAAGTTCTTCAACAAGGGAACGGTTAAATATTTATATTAATGTGTTAAATATTTTGAAATGCTAGGAAGGAGATCAAGAAGTACTGTTTCTAATGTAATTGTACCTGATAATGATTCTGATGAAGATATTGATCCATTGCACGAAGACAAAATAAAATGGAGCAATCTCATCTTTTTGCCTTTCCACCCTGTATTCAAGCTTATAGTTTTAATTACCGTCCTTATTAAGACCAGCATTGTAAGTACATTTAGTGCTAGATGATGATAATTTTCGAAGGGTAGAGCATTTATGAAATAGGCTAGCATAACCAGAGAAGGATCATTATCTCACAGAATTTAGAAGCAGCAATGCGTATTGTTTCCGTTATCCATTTTCTCCTTATTTCCTCATTTTTTTCTTTTAAACGTCTGAAAATTCTCAGGGTTTCCCCTGGTGTCTTTGTGCTCCATGGGCGGCGCAATCATTATTTATGTAATTTTATCTCTTTTAATGCCCGTTTTCACCAACCAGCCCTAGCGTAGGTGTTCAATAACTCAAACAAATATATGATTTAGGGAATACCTACGCTAGGGCTTCTTGTGCGCGCAGCCAACCACGCCGTAGCCCACAAGTGGGTCTTCGGACAACCGCTAGCAGGGTAGCGGATGTAACGTAGTTCCCGCAGTCCCACCAATATAGGCGGACGAGGTGGTAGTTAGTTAGGTTTTTAGTCGATATACCCAAGTGGCTATATAAAGGGGGTGCCCGACAGACCCCCGTCGCTTCCCCAACGGCGGGACATGTAGTAATGTATTTTTCACTTCTCATGCTCAGAAAATGCTTATTTGCGCAGGATATAGGCTGCACAAAATCGAATTTTGTGCACAAGGGCAAAAACGTATCTACTCATAAATGTATCTATATTAAGGCAAAGGAAATAAGCCATACAGCCAAACACAACAAAAAGTTCAGAGATAGAATTTGTTATTTTATAACATTTACTTTAATTTATTTGCCTTATGTGTTTTTTAAGTCATAAAAGATATTAAAATTTAAATTAAAGTACGGTAGGTTATTTAATTAATTTAAGAAAATTATTTTATTACAAAATTAATTTAATAGTAGGCTGTATAGGTTTGCAGCCCAAGCCTAATTTCAATGTCGTAAGATTTAAAAAAAAAGCGGCGGGAAAGGGGAAACAGGTCTTGTTTTTCGTGCGTTCATTTATTTATTTCCTCGCAATTGAAGTGAAAAGCAGAGTTTATAACTCGTCCACAAAACCATTTCTATCCTCGACATTACTATCAGCCCTCGCCTTAGTCTCGGATAGAAATGATTCGTTTTGTGCACTTGTTGTAAAATCTACTATTCCTGACTTTATATAAAAAAAGGGCTGGTTGGTGAAAATGGGACATGATTTCTTTTCGTTATTGATTTTGAATAATTTGTTTTTCAGGGGCCACTCACTGGGGTATTTCTTTTGGAGCATTGTTATGAGATAATTGACAGTCACTTTACCATTTCAATTATAAAATATTTTTATTTATATTTAGGTAATGTTATATACATTACTGACACTTTCCTTCATATGGTACACAGGTAAATTACATAAATTTTAGAAAATATTTTATCTAAGTATCTACATATGAGATTACAAATAAAGTCCCATTCTCTTGTGTTATATTTTCGGTGGTCATAGAAATAGCTCTTGACGCACCGTGCTGTGAATTTACGCAGCATCTTATCATTTTCACCCCTAAGACTTTAAAAACCAACGAATTCGCAAAACCATGATCAACGTATCCGTGACCCAAGAAGCGAATCAAGAACAATAAATCCTTTGGGTATTTCATTAGTTAGGTATGTACCAAAGGGTTACTGGTGAGAATCGTCGTTTCATAACTTACCTAAGCAAAGATTAGTCTGCCATTGATTTGTCAATAGCTGCCTTTTAAATTTTCCCAGTACTAGATTTACTAGTAAATAATGTCATACTTGTATATTATAACAAAGCTAAGGCTAACCATTCGGTATTTAAATGGTTTGTTTCGATGTTAGCATAACCTATTTATTATTTATAGACAAGTTACGGATAAGGCAATGAAACGCGAGTATCTTCCGAAGTCAGCCTTTCTGATTCTATTGGACGTTTTATCTGTGATACCTTTATTTCAAATGTTCGCTTCCGACGTCTGTGCTCCAGTGCAACTATATCCAAATTTTTTGGCGTTCAACGAATGTCTTATGTAAGCTGACTCATCTTACTTTATTTGGGATCAGACAACTGTGTACTTGTCTGTTGGGAATGTGTATTCCCACTTATGTATATGCAACAACAGTGGTCACAGATTGTCCTTATCTAATCTCAGTGTCCCAGGAGAGAAATTACAAACAGTTTAGTCAAACAAATGTCATCAGAATAAAAATTTGATTTACTAGCGAGATAGAAATTAAAACAACGCATACCATAGTAGGCTTGGCAAATTAAGAAGGTAGATTCGCACCAGACAGATCACAGGCCACCTCTTCTAACATTCCCGTGAAGACATTGCAGCATTTGCAGCACTGTTTGAACAAAATGCTTTCCCAGATCCTGTCATGTCCTACTAATTAATAATATTTTTTTTCAGAATTTACAGAATTTATCAATATTTTGATTTGGGTGGCTCGCACTCTTATTGCAATCTTTTTATTGGTTTCACAATACTATTATTGGTTTGTGTAAATTGTGCGGTTTGTCTCTTTTTATTAATGACATACGATGGATTCTGTGAAGTTTGCAAAGAAAGCGATATATATTATGATTGGAGACAATATTTTCAGGGCAAGGTAAGTTCATATTATCTAAATTATTTTAGTAAAATTTGCCAGATTTTACTTTGTTGATAATCTTCTTCCTTCGGTTATATTATTATTGACGATCATTTTATTTCAAAGAATATACAAATTTGAGAAGTCAAGTCTGGACTCGGCGACACCGAGGTTTTCATACAAACTTTATTTTTGCGTTACCGTTTTAGCTTAAAACAATACATAAGCAGACCTTTGACATACCATTTTGTAGTTACATATTTAAAGCCTATTTGAAATTTCAGTTTGCTTAGTATTAATATTAAGTCATTTTACAGGATTAATAGTGAATAAAGTGATCTCTATGGCATGATAAAGTTTTGAATGATGTTAATAAACGAATATCATTCCGTCTTTTCAGATGAATCACACAGATATGATATACACAACATATATTTATGCTGGATCAACTATTCTAGCCTTCGTTGACCATGTTCTGATTGACGACATAAAACCATCGGCGATCTTAGAATACGCTGTATTTATCTTCCTCTTGTATGCTGGTTATTTTACCAACATTTTCATTATATTTCCCAAAGCATTTTCCGAATCAATTATGGCTTTCCGTAGAATATGCAGTTTTCGTCCTGAAGTAACGAAACTTATAAATGAAACACGCCAAAGAAATCCTTCTTCAACAGCCTATATTGATATAGAAAATTTTTATACTTTAATATGGAAAAAAAGGTCTGGCATCACCAGCTCACCTGAAATTCTTACAGGTTTGCCTAGATATTTGAGATTGGAAATCAAGCAAGATTTGGCTTGGCCTATTTTTTATCATAGCCCCACATTAAGGAAAACTTCTACACCGTTTAAGCGATATCTCAGCGATCATATTAACACGGATTTCAAATTACCCGGTGAAAAGTTTTTTTCTGGGCCTCATTCCACCACTCATATGTATTATTTGAAATCCGGTGTTGTTCAACTGATTTCTGTTGATGATGGACTAACACCTATATTATCAGTGACCAGTGGCACTCTATTTGGTGATATCAGTTTCTTATTATCTTCAACAAGAAAAGCAAAAGTTCAATGCCTCACTTATTGTGAGGTTCTTTATATAACACGTTTTGAACTTGTAAGCGCTATTCATAAATTTCCTGCTGATCGAGAACTAGTTATAAAATCAATACAAGCAAAGTTGAAACATGCACGGCAATTGCTTGAAAATAAAAAACACGTGAAAGGTGCAGACAGAGCTGACGATGAAGGCATAGATTGGATTAAAAGGCGTTGGTGGGAAATATCGGATTGTATTACAAAGTACAAAAAAAGACTTCGCTCCGAATGTGAACTGCCAGCTGAAGAAACGACCTATCACTGTGCAAAATATATTGGGCAGTTTGTGTTATGCACAAATATTCAATTACACATGGAATCAATATTTGCAAATGTGGAATTTCCCTGGATATTATTATCTCATTCTGCATTTGGTCGTGTTTGGCACACAATAGTCGTGGTTACCGTCTTATTTGTTTTATTCTTGTTTCCACCTTGTATAACAAAGGCTAGCATTCCGAAATGGTTTCATTTTGTTAAATATTGGACTGATTTTG
This sequence comes from Endotricha flammealis, assembly GCA_905163395.2. Classification (NCBI taxonomy): domain Eukaryota; kingdom Metazoa; phylum Arthropoda; class Insecta; order Lepidoptera; family Pyralidae; genus Endotricha; species Endotricha flammealis. The sequence continues at coordinate 5,000,198 of LR990864.1, read as the reverse complement.
TATATGCTGCTGATATATGCGTATCACTGTTGACTTCAGTCGAAGATGAGAATATAATGTCTAGTTTTTCAGAAGTCTTAATGGCTAGATTCAAAAGTTTTACTTTCCATTTAGACATTTTAGCAGCTCTGTGGCTAGAAAATATAGTCGTCGTGATTGGTAAACCAAAGTATTATTATACATGCCAATTTAATAGACTGATTAAAACATACATTTTTTTTTATACGCCACCGGAAAAACGTGACTGGAACATGAAATATGATTACCTGTATTTTATACTTTATAAAATAATATTCGGTACGTTTTGCTTTATGTTCATATCAAGTTATCTTATTTATACGATGAGTAAATATATGCCCGAACTGACACCGGAGTTCTTTTTTGGACATAAATATTGTTATGGGACCAACAGAACTCTTGATTGCAATCCGATAGATGATTACGTGTTCCTAGTAGCAGTACATTTTATGTTTGAAGTTAACTTTTTTGAAAATACTCCAAATACATTAGCCGATATGTATTTGGCGTCCATTCACTCCTACCTGTCATTTATTCTAAGTATATTGGTAAGATCGATATTTGTTGGATATATTTACTTGAGATTGAGAGACCAAACTGGTTATCAGACCGTTGTGTCTAATCTAATAAAGAATTATACTTATCACAAACTTCGTCCTGACCTATTGAAAGAACTATATAATTATTTGTCTTGCTATTGGAAATATTATCACGGTAAAGACATGATGTCTCCGACCCTATCAAAGAATATACCGCATGATATATATTGGAAAGTACATGGCGAAATAGCTGAAAAGACTATACTTCAGTCAACGGCATTTATTAATTGTGATCCAGGCCTTGTAAGGGAACTAGCTTATGCTGCAAAATATTTAAAAGTGCCAAGGGACGCCGTAGTGTCTTCTTATGGTACCGTTTGCAAAAAACTCATGTGGATTGTTCAAGTAAGTAATAAAATGAATAGATATAAAATTAATTTCTCTATTTTACTTTAGTAGATAATATAAACATATTGAACTTTTAGGCAATCGACAAGTTAAATTTCGTAATTTTCTGTACCCGTAAAGAAGACTATTAATTAACACCATAATACATATACATATTACACAAAATATACAGGGTTACTTGTAATTCGACGTATATCCAGAACATGCGTATTGAGGGGCTCAAAAGTAACAAAATGAACTACCCCAATGTATGGGCGAAGTCTAGTGGTTCTCAAGATATTTGGGTTTTAGAAAGGTTAGGTTTTTTGAAATTTACCCAGATATTCACATTAGAGTGATGAAACCTCCACCATATATTTCAATCTATTTGATCAAACAATGAAAATGCTATTTAAGTGATATTGTAGATATAAGTGAGCTCGTTATCACCAACGGCACCTAGCGTAGGAATATTATGTCATCAAATTTTATAACAATTTGTTCTAGTTAGGTTGGTGAAAATCGTCATTAAAGTAAAATTTTGGGTATTTCTAATATTTTTTGTGTTATGGAAGTTCAGCACGTCATGAATATTATCTAACTATCCAGGGTTATGTCAAATGCGAATACTTTGACGATGATGGAGAATTAAATGAAAAGTACTTCGATCGGGAACAACATGTGGTAGCAATGGCTGCGGTTTTACTTGGAAAGCCTTCAATTAGGACTTACAAAGCATACACTGAATGCGAGGTAAATGAAAATCATCGTTACTACAATTAGATAATTTTGCTTTTTGGGTGCTGTTTACTTACTTACTTACTCCGATGGCTCAGCGAGCCCAAGTGAGTCTTGGCCTTCGACGCTAAGAGACGCCACTGGTTCCGGCATTGCGCGACTGGTTCCGGATTTGGGTGCTGCTGCTGATTCATTTTCCATATATCTTCTAAATTGTGCATTTTCAGACTTTGTGTAAGCCTCGTATTGCAATTATTTATTTTTATCATCAGCTTATATGTACCACTGCTTGGTATCGGATTTTTTGAGTTCCGTAGTAAACTACAAGGAACCCTTATAGTTTCGCCATGTCCGTCTGTCTGTCTGTCCGCGGTCTAGCGCTAGAATGCTGTAATTTGGTATATATACACATATTAACAATGCTATCAAAGTACTGGAACAAAATTTGAAAATTATTTTTTAGGGTGCCTCCCCTACATGTAAAGTGGGATTTTTCAATACAATGATTCGTTTAGAAATTATCTACATTTATCGTGTCAATTTTCATTTCGCACGGTGGTCCCCCCCCCTCAATCTTCAAATCCTTACGCTGAACCTTCAATGAAAGCCATTACTGTTAAGTAGGTTCTACTAGTTACCGAGTAAATAGCCGACAAACTTATAAAATAAAATTTCTTTGATGAAAACTTACAAATATAATGATGATATTGGACTATTTTGTAAGTAAGCAAAGCACAGCAAATACGGAACCCTACACTGTGTGTGGCCCGACACGTACTTGCTCGGTTTTTTCCAATGTCCCTAAATAAATGAATATGAATGTATACTTTAAAACTTTGTCGGTATTCTTTTCAGATATTATTTATCAAAGTTAGGGATTTCTTTAAAATTTTGAAACGATACCCGAAGGAACATTTGTATTTTACAACATGCATAAATGAAAATCGGCCTATTTTTGACCAACTTTATTCGGAGATTATTGAAAAACACAATGATGTAAGTTACATTAAATTGATGTTAGGGTGGCTTGCTTCAAATTGCGGACCAGCCAGCACAGACTTAACATGGAAAGTTATCATGTCGTACAACGCACCATGATATTCTTGGAAGTCACCGGTTTCACCAAATGTTAAATTTGATAGTAAATTATAAAAGTTATCACACACGACAACACAATACATATTATTTTATTTCCAATTTATTATTTAAACTAGCTGTTACCCGCGGCTCCCGCTTGGTTAAGAGAGGATGCCAATAATATTTCCCATGAGAATTCTTTATCCCATGGGGAAAGTTAGCCTTATTTCACTCTCCAGACCTTAAATTATCCCCGTTTAAAAAATAAGAAAAAAATAATGTTTTACTTTTTTTTCCCGTGGGAATGAGATGTTTTTTTGGGATAAAAAGTAGCCTATGTCACTTTCCAGACATTAAACTATCCCCAATAAAAAAATCATCTCAATCCGTTCATTACTTTCGACGTGAAGAGAGAACAAACAAACAAACAATCACACTTTCACATTTATTAGTATGGATCTACAATTATTTTTCCTTCAGCATCAAACAAAAATAAAGTCAGAATTAGCTGTGGAACCCAGCCCGCCCTCAGGAGCAGAACACATTGTACTTATCGACCAATATGATAGAGAAGGGGAATGGAAAAGTGAAAGTTCAAGGTTGGGGCAATAATATTATATTTCATATTTTTTGGGACAATGTTAGCCCATCCATTGAAACAGAAAGGACAAAATAAGTGTGTTTTTATGCAATCGCATTGGTTAAATTTTGGCACAGCTTCACACTTTTTTTGTCCTCTCCGCTTATGTGAACAGACAGTCTTAATATTCCTCTCCCGTCCGCTTCACCTTTCGTGTGTTATCCCTAGTATTTTAGCGCTCTGTATGTCATAAAGTACTCTAAGGCATTGTCCTAATAGGACGCGAATCCGCGATCATCGCGCGAGTAAGTGATGCGACCATCGCGTGTTCATAAGCATGCGTCCAAGCGTCGCGCGATTGTCAGTTAGGACACTATACAAGTTCAATATGTTTGATCGCCAGTTCGTACGAGTAAAATTAGCGCGATCGCGCATTCGCGTCCTATTAGGACAATGCCTAAAAGTGTGTTTTTCTATTGTCTCTTCTCAATTACTATGATAACAGCTTCATGTAAGAAACCGACTGAGCCCGATTGACCAGCACTTAGCCAATTTATTAGTTTAAAATCTAAATAGATAGTCGAATAGCTAGAATATCCATCAGTTTCAATTTTCACAGCAGCACATATATATATACAAAATACAATGAATATTTCGTGGCAAAATATTTAGGTAACGTTGTGATTTGTGATGTAATTTTGCATAAGATTTGAACGACCAACTTTATTTTTAAGATTCATGTTCTATTGGATGACCTTCCGAACAATAATTGTTGTGGTGGCTATCATATGTTCTTCATTACAAGGTAAAACCAATTTTGTCTATAATATTATTTTTAGTTGTACCGTTACGATGTAAAAGTCTAAAATTTCAACTGGCCGTTTAGACCTACGTTATTTTTGTAACGTTGTCTGTCGTCTTCACCGGTTGCATATAGGAAAGTAAACGATCCTGTGTCTAGCAATTTCAAAAACATAACAATTTGTCCTTTAGAAAGACAAGAAAGTTTTCTTTTTCATGTCGTATTTTTATATAATAATAAGATATTATGTCCTGCTATGAAGCAGGATCCTTGAACCTTTAAAAAGTGCTTCAGGTGTTAAAAAGTATTTTAAATATTCGAGACATTCACAGGAAGCATTTGTAGAATTAGACGACTTCTGAAGACTTTATTTTGTGAGATGTAATTATATATTTTGTATAAGTCTCCGACAGTTTTCTCCGGAGAACTCTCATCTATTGTTGTTTTATTATTGATTTCCTCATTAAAGGTGGAAGCGGTGCAGTAATAAGATGGCCCTTGCACTTAATTTGTATGTTTTGTACATTAATAGCATGGTTGGACATATTTCTGAAGTTCAGGGTAAGTTACTAGTCTTATTTACTATTGTTTACTAATATTATAAAGAGGAAAGTTTTCGTATTTTTGTTTGTAACGAAAAAACTCAAAAAATACTGGGCCGATTTGAAAAATTATTTCACTATTGGAAGCTTTACTACCCGCATTTAACATTATAATGATAAATAATAAAAAAAAAGAAATCCTTATAAAAACATGTGGGAAGCTGGGACGGGAGGCTAGTCTTTTATAATTAGCTAACATTATAGCTTTGACTAAAAAAATATGTAGTCAAAAGCACAAATAAACTTAGAAAGCTGATATTAACAAGTATTATTCTAAACTTTTTTTCACTTCAGGTGGGTTATTATGATAAAAGAGGCATTTTAATCATGGACACACGGAAGAGGATTTTCAATTACTTGACTCGTGGTTTTATTCTAGACGTCATAGGAATTCTGCCGTACCGCATTATATTCGAGACAGTGATGACAACTAACATACCGGATGAAATAGATATGCTTATTAATACTTATGCCCATTTTGCTCACCTTTATATAATGATGGCTTATTTTGATTACCTTGCTGATGTGCCGATGAAATTCAGTTCTATTGTGAAGGTTTTTAATAGCTTAACTATTAATGTCGTCATCAACTGTTATCATCTCATGGCTAAGATTCGGGTCTTCAAAATAACGACCTTACCTACTCTGCTATAAGCCAGAATGTTCTTCTGCTAGTTTGAGTACGTAGGAGTGTTTTCATGTAATCTGGAAATAGCAGCGCGAAGGAAGTTTTTTAAATGCATCCAAATATGCAGGATTTATATCTAACGCATAGTTTAAATTACTTTAAATAATGAGAAATAGAATTAGCTGAGAGAGTAATTTTTTTTTGTGAAAATTTATGCACTTGGCCGGATATAGAGAGGACGTGGGTTCGAGTCCCACCCGGGGCGAGGTGAAATTTTTCTTTCAATGGTTGGTTGAACCGTAACCACTATCAAATAATTGATCGTTGCCGTTGTTAGAATTTGATGCAACTCTAAATCGAGCTATTCAATACTTTAAGGCATTTTTTTTTGTATTATAATTCAAAACATGCTTCAAATAATTTCATTAGGCAAACCATCACCGTTATTTCTTTAACATATTTTTATTTCGTAAAAGGTTCGATTAGTTATTCGCTCATCATAGTTCAGATAATTATTTCTATTCATGTTTTATGTATTGACTGTGTAAACAGTTCGTAATTTTATCATCAATTGTCTTTATGATCTGTTAATTTTTTTTGTCGGGTCTGGTCCACAGACTGTTACATATTTTGTGGTTTATCACATTCTTCTGCCCACAGATCATAAAATGGCAAGTCATAATGATAATCTTCATGTTTGGTGCGAGTCAATATTTGGTTTACTTCTGTATCAACTTTACATTCGACGATAAAGAAAATTTAGTAAGCATGACTCGTCGTAACACTTGCTGGGTTCCTAAATACATGAAGGTAGACGAGGAAGTTACTGTTGAGCAGTTACACATGGTAAGTGAATCACTATCCTCATCCTCATCTCAGCCACAGTGAATCACTATGTATTTTTTATTATGCCACAAAGTTGGCAAAGAAGTAAACGACCTGCCTAATGGTAAGCATCACCGTAGCCTATAGACGCTTGCAATACCAGGGGTAGCACTCACGCGTTGCCAACCCTCCCAGCAAACCCCACAAGTGGACCTCTGGAGACCTTACTCACCGTAGGAACACAACATGGCCGAGACCAAAGCTATTTGGCTACGATCTTCTGTAAGGTGGAGGTCCTTCCCCAGACGGGCTGCTCCGATTTGAGCGGATTATCCGCTGTGCCCTACCTCTCTTAATTCAATGTATTGTGTACCTAATTAATCATTATATCCTCCATTAAAAATTCGGAAGAGCGAAATAGTATCAATGGGATTCAAAAAGTCGTGTCAAAAATTGAAAGTTTGCCTGATTACTTGATAAACACATTAGGAAAATTCTAGCAATCAGCGGCGTGATTGACCAACAATAAATTTAAGATGTGCTTAAGACAAGTTTTAGAATTAACCGTCAAGCGACACAATTATTTTTCGTTTTGTTGCCGTTATTCTCTTTACATATTTCAAACAAATAGACCTACATTTGTTTTAGAATTCTGTGTTAATTATGAAACTGTTTACTTGTTTCTGACGGGGTTACCGTCAAAACGGATTTTGTGTAACGTCCAAGTTAAGAAATTAATTAATTCCTTTATAGATATTTGTTGAGAGTATCAGTCTTATTCAGTCCGGACTGGCTATTACAAATTTGGATAAGTTTGAAGTAAACTTTGCAAAATATGAAGTTGGCGCTGTCATGTTTTTTCTAGGAGTCGTATCTTGGTAAGTTATTATTTTATACACTGCCGGTGTCTTCAGTTCTTGAATAAATCAAATAATTAATAAACGGGTACTACAAATGTATATAGAAAGAAAGTAAAGAGCAAGAAATATTGGAATGATCTACATCTACACGATTACTAGTGCTAGATTCAGCCTCATTGAGCTTCAATGGACGCAGTAATCGTATCGCGTATTGCCTCCCCCATGGTAAAACAAGGTATTCTCTTTCCGTGACAGCTAGGTCACGAGATTGGCTCAAGTAACACCCCTTCTACACGGCCCAATCTAATTGGCCAATTTGTATACCTGTCCTTTTCTTTAGATATCACCAAGACAGGACAATAGATCAAATTGGCCCAAAAATTGGGTGCGTGTGGACGGGATGTAAGTCAACGGCTGTAGTGCGGTGTAAGGTTGTGTATGTCATACTGATCGTGACGTAGTCTTGGGCCTCTTGGGCCATAGACACGGGAAGAGTATACCAGACGTATATTATTGTACCATGCCCTCCCTACCTTCAAAGGCGTCCTTATACTTACTTATACTTAGTCGTTTTAATTCATGTATTAATTGTGGCATTAATCAGGTTCGTAATGGCTTATTCCACGACGCTTCTAGTACTGATTTCTAGACGAGATAACCTATTCCAACATGGTGTCTTTACGTTGAAAAGATTTTTGCATGCTGAAAGAGTGAATAAAAAGCTTATCGACCACGTGATCAGACATTTTAGTTATTCCTGGATCAGGTAATATTTAAAAAAGTTAACTTATATTCTATTGGTAAATATAATATACGTTAACTTTTCCACCCATTCCATCCTTAATTTCATCATTGTAAAACCTTTCTCAAAAATCCATCATATTACTTTTAAACAGTTTCAACGTAAAAATGTCACTAATAAAAAGCTTGTTAAAATTAGTATTTAATGATTCTTATCACTTGCATTTGGAGAAGAACGCATTGATTCCATTTTCCTCTATTGACCGTCTCCTTTACTAACATTCTACAGTATATTTTACACTATGTTTACACAGTATTAAATGAATACGTCTGTTTTTTAGGAGTGAGGGCATCAGTATTCATGGCGTAATGTCAGAACGCATCGGCGCTGTCTTTAAACAAGATCTTAGTTTCTACTTCTTCGGAAAGTTGGTTTATAAAAACTACTTTACGTTTCTTACTTTTTGAATTCTTAGCTCAGTATCATTAGTATTGTTTATTACAAATTATATCACCTATACTTATTGAAAAAGGTTATTATTCCATTGCAACCTATTATCTGGTAAAACAAACAGGTTACGATCTTATTTCTTTTATAAATAGATAGCACTATTTGAATAACTTACATTTCTTGTTTAGAACATATGAAGCGTTAGATACAGTTCTTCACGGCGGTGTGGCATTCCAACGATTGTTGTCAAGTTCTACTCAGCAGAATTTTTACCTGCCTTCTACAGAAATTATGAGGGAAATGGATCTAGTACCTTTTGTTTATATCGTGCATAGAGGAGAAGTTGTACTCAGTCAAAATGGCGTTAGAATTGCAGTTCTTTCTAAGGCATGGTTTCCTTTTTATATTATTAGCTGTCACAACTAGTATAGCGACCGATTTGTCGCTGTATAGCGATTAGTAAAAAAAACTGCAGTTTTTTTTACAGATTTTTTACAATCATCTGATTGACTAAGTGAGGAACTACTAGAAACCTGTGAAACTGGTTCTAAACTTTTTGTATCTGATAATCATTTATTTTTCAGGGTGGAATTTTTGGTCAATTGATTGGAACCAAAGCACGTGCTGCAAGAATATCAGCTGTGTCTCACGGATATTCTGACGTTTTACACTTAACAACCGAAAAATTTAATGAGATTTTACCTCCTGAGGTAATAGAGTTACCTCAGGAGGTAAAATCTCATTAAATTTTTCTTATCTATCTATCTATATATATAAAATTCAAAGTCCTGACTGACTTAACTAGTCAACGCACAGCCCAAACCGCTGGGTCTAGAGATTCCAAATTTGGAATGTAGGTTCCTTACGACGTCTAGGGGTGTAGTAAGAAAGGATTTTTCAAAATTCCCACGGGAAAGCGAGATTATACGCAAACGTAGTTGCGAGGGTATATCGACGTACAGCCCAAACCACTGGATCTAGAGATTAAAAATTTAGCATGTAGGTTCCTTATAAGGACCGGACGGACCGGCCGGACCGAACCAACCGGACCGGACCGGAACGGATCGGACCTGATCGAACCGAATAGAACCGTACCGTACCGGGCCGTGCCGGAGCGGACCGGACCGGAATTTGTTTCTGAAGAAAAATATACTAATTGTTAGTAGGCCACGCAGGCGAAGCTGAGGGCAGAAGCTAGTTGATTATATATTAAAAAGCCTATCCAATTTCTCAAGAAGTGAAATAGTATAGACACTATACTAGTCGCCAATACGGTTGACTCGCGTAGACGTAAAACGAAGTTTGAATCTCATACTTATTACTCAATGCATAACGCCATTTCGATTTTCAATTGTTTTATAAACTGTGAGCCCAAATTTTGGCGCGGACTTTGGTGCAAGCCTCCATTTATGGCAGTATTTACAAAATTTACTGGAATAAAACATGGATTTGGTGTAAATAATATTATATATTATAATTATTATATTAAATAGTTTCAAACAAAATTTATTAACTCTAATCATATTATTATATTAAATAGCTTTGCCCAGAAACCAGTCGCAACGTAGGTATTTATCTCCTCCTTTATAACTAAGAAATAAACAGAATTGTTTATGGTGGCAAAGCTCGCATTTGACGAAAGAAGACTGGCAGTTTTTGTTAAAAATATTTTTTAAATCTTTTTCATATTTTCTGATATACATATTTCAATATTATAGTTTACTATTGCAAATATAAATGAAATTAGAAATATAATTTAATTACCATGACATTATTTTTAGGTTAGAAAAACCATAGATAGCCACCCTCAGGCGCATGAGGATTTTATAGCAACTAGGAAACAACCCGAGAATCCGTATAATACAATACAGTATATTTTGAGAGGTCGCAAAACCATACAGCTTCCAGTAAGTACAGTTGTTGCTAAAATCCTTTGTTGCATAAAAGTAAAGTTAACATTTTATTGCAGAAATTATAGACAGTAGTCAAGCTTGATGTACTGTGCTCTGGTAGATAGTAATACTTAGTGTAGGTAGTAAAGTGGGGGAAACTTATGTGCTGTAACAACGTCACGGAAAAAGGTATAAGCTTAGTAAGAACTAGTAGTTTTATCATTTCCATTTCCTGATTATGTCAGGTTATATAGTTAGTATATTTTGACTCAGTATGTCCAAACAGCCACTGACCAGTGATTCTATTATTATGACCTAAAAAGTTTTAATACATTTGAGTTTATATTTTAAGTCAGCAGCAAAAAAAAACTGCTGTCATTAGAAATTGAGTTAGAAAACTCAATTGTTAGTTTCCTTAATGTACATACACTTGCCGTAAGTTGTTTGAAATTTTTGGTAGGACTTGGAACTAAAGTAATAATCTATAATAACACTTTTTAAGTCTTTACTTTAAAAGCACTGTCATGCCGTCATCGGTCGCATCATTGTTGGCTAAGTTCGTGAAAGAGGCTAATATTGTCACTTTTTTTTTTCAGTGGATGGTAAAACCAGTTACAATCGACAACGCTTGGTTCTCCAAATGGCTGATTCTGACATGGTACATTGGACCATGTGTGACCACTATAATCGTTTTAATTCTGAACACTTTACCTTTAGACCTCAGGAAAAACGTCGTATGGGGTCTTCTTGTTTTTGACATAATTCATCTTTTACTCATTATTTCGGAGTATTTTAATGTGAGCAAGCACTTTTAAACTACTTTGAATAATCTGGATGTCTTGTATCCTTTGTCGTTTTGCATGTAGAATTCCGGTTTTGGTGTACTTAATAAGTTTAGTGTACATTTTACGTTTGTATTGTGTCTAATATAAGTCTGTGTTTCAGATGGAGTGTACTGTAGTTAATGGTATGTGTATTAATAGAAGAATCGGATACAGAATGTTCAAAAACTGGAAGATCTATGTTAACATTATCTCCTTGATTGTACCCTCATGGACGGTTGTACGAGGCCTATGGATTTATCAACTTGCTAGATTGCTTAGATTGATTGTGTTATTAGATTTTCATGAGCATTTCTGCAAGAATTTTGAGGTATTCTGCGAATCGTACAATCGATGTACAGCCAAGCAAGGAAAAGGTTGACCCCGGCCGTTAATATGATTGAAAATTTCGAAATATTGCGTAAATGGTAAATCCATTTAAGATATAAAATTTATTTATGTATTCATAATGTACTAGGTATTTAAAAAAAATCTAGGAAATCCATTTACGCAATCTTTAATCATGTTTACGTCCCGGGTCAACCATTTCCTTTGTTGTCAGTACAATCTCGTACACATATTAGATTAGATATGAAATAGACTCAGGCGCCGCTGCCGCCCTTTTCAATATTGAAATATCGTGTCTGATATTCACACATTGTGTCTGATATCAACCATATAGGTTACTTTTGAGTTCAATTTGCGGTTAATATAATGCTTGATATCCACGTGGTCTTGCAAGAGTTAAAAAATGTTGCGCTGAAATGACGCGAAATGGCGCTCCGCCAGCGTCACGTGAACGTTGCGGGGCGCTATCATTGCCTAGCATGACGATGGGTCGATGGCGCGGACGACGGCGACGCTCAGAAGAGTTCGGTATACTAAGTTTGAAAACGTTTGCAATATATAAGCGAGTATTTGAGATTTTTCATGTAATGTAATTTGATCCAAAACCTCATTTCAGACGAAAGTAATGCCTGTATTGATGAAATTGACATTTTTTATTTTGTCGATACATGCAATGACTTGCGGATGGATATACATCGCATGTAGAGGTATGGTTTTTTTTACAATAACCAAATATAATGACAATAAAAAGTATAAATTACGTCGAGTGACAGAAAAGGTTGAAACTGGTATTCTTCTTTCCCAGTTTCTGTTACCTGTGGTCAATTGCTTTTTTCCCAAAATGGTAGCATATAATTATTATGTTGGTTGACCAGGGAAGTACCACCCTTATAGAATATCAACGTGAAGAAACAATGCATTTCGTGCAGTAAGCAAAAAATCTGAAGTCCAAGTACTATCCCTATTTTCCTTATTTCTTTTCTTCCTGTTAAAGGTTGATGGCTCAGGGTTTCCCATGGTGACTATGCTCCATTGTCGGCGGTGATCTCTCGTCTTATCGTCAAGTCAACCGCATGCTCGTTTGTCAAAATCTTCTATAAGATTGTATTAGACTAGAGAAAATACCCGTAAAAGTCTAGTGTCTGAGTAAACAATTTTCATTTTATTTTATCGTTGTTTTATTAGAGAAAGTCTTTCCGTCTGTCTTACAAGACTTGCCACATGAATATAACAAGACAGTGGATTACACCGAATGGACGCGTCCAGACCAACGTCAAGGAGGTTAGATCATACTTATCAACCAATAAATATAAAACATAAATCTGTATATTCAGTTTGATGAATTCCCTTAAAATATGGTACACAAAAATTGAAAATCAACCAAACCACCTAACTACAGGTTAACCTGTTCATACAAGCGTTCACCGACAACTAACACCTGTCAAAACTGGTGCAACTATATGAGCTGAACTAAACTATATTACTTATGTCCGCTGGCGGTGGACAGTAGGCTTGCTTGACTTCAGCTAGTGTTTGAAGAGTTTAATTTAGCTGATATATTGATTTTTAGGATGTGCACGTGTAACGAGAGGATCCAATTTTAGCTTCTTAGTGCCGAAAGATTGGAAGCACGATTACATAGTGGCGTTGACATATATAACTAATTTATATACAGATTCATCCATAGATTTGGTAAGTATTATATTTGTTTATTATGTCAGAGGAGGATTAAGGTTACCCAACCGGCCCGGCACAACAAGACTTCTGCTGTCGTCTGCCTTCAAAATGTGGCACGCAACAATTTACACCAGAGATTTAAAGGAATTATTTTCATACTCCATCATTCACATTTCTTCTCAATTAGGATACAACTCAGTGATGAGGTTCATATTATTATTTTCAGGTAATGGCTTTAACTATCCCTCAAATTTACTACAAGATCCTCATGGAACTTACTTTTTTCCTTCTCAATATGTGGATTGTCAGTGTCGCTGTCAGCGCGGTTTATACTGGATATAGAGAGTTGTACCTTTACGATTATGACGTGATGAACCTGATGTTACACTTACGCCATAGTGGAGTTTCACCAGCACTTTTGGAATCAGTTAAGAAATATACGATTCAACTGTGGCAAAGACAAAGGGGTTTGAATGTTTTCTTTTTAAATTATAGTTGGACTATAGATAGTTACTTGATAGTAGCAAACTCCAGTGACTTTACAATTATTTAAAATATCGGAAGAGAATATTTATTCGAAAATATATTGGACAGTAACCCAATAATACCACGTAATTTTTAAGACTACTGGCAAGGTAGAGATGGCAATGGTTCTAAGAATCGCAGTCTATAGTAGTACGTGTTTGTGAATTTGTACACTGCATTTGTAACATTATAATCGATTTATTAGTTAGGTAACATCTTTATGCCAGTTCCAGACCAAGAGGTAAGTTACAGTTCTGTTTAGAAATACACACTAAACTAAATTAACTTAGCTATTTATTACTTAGATTATGGTATACAACCAGTATAATTTTACCTCCAATTTGACTGCAATTTATGGCATTATTTTAGGTTACTGGCTGCCAGAACTAGCTCTACAGGCTCCAATATGTCTCCGAGAGGATATGTTCAGTGACCTCTACATGCATCACATCGACCAACCGGCCTTATTTCGTAACCTTCCACATTACTTTAAGAGGCAAATGGTTGCAAGAGTTCAACGTATTGTTATCTTTCCAGGTATTTTTGCAAATTTTAACAATATGTGGTTTTGTACAGTTGCAATATTTTTGGAGGCGTATCTACTGCTGATACTGAACATGAGAATGTGAAAAATACATTATATAAAACTTACATTTAAATTTGAAGTTTTTGACGAAAATCCAAATCCGCCCTCATACCATACATTTTATGTTATGAAATCACTCTGTGTGAGAGGGTGCCGACCGACACCCGCCTGTCATTATGCGGTGGTCACTGCCGTTCCAAAGAAACGCCGCAGAAAAATTTGGAAAATTCTTCGACCACGTGGTAAATTGTAATTCTCCATAAAAACACAACATAGGTCCGGATTACATTTATTACTGTCAACTGACAGCAGATTCGCGTCAAGCCGTCAAACAGTTTCATAAAAGTAGCCAGCGACTTATAACAAACTCTTTGCTCATAAATACACGAATATTGTCGAGGTCCATTCTGTGCACTGATAGAGGATTATTCAAAACCTCTCAAGTCTTTGTAAGATTTTTTTTGTCGGAATCTGTTTAAATAGAACAGACGAATTATTTACGCCTCTTACGATTTTCTATTCAAATACTCGTATTGCAACTGACTAAAACAACACCTTGTATTTATGAGAAGTTATTTCCGTGTGATTTCCGCAATAATTGGTGTCAATAACGGGCTACTTAGTGTCACTAACCCAGTTGAATGAATTGATTTAGCTACTACCATTGTAGACTGCTGCTGTTTGAAGTCTACGTACACAGAAATTAAATTGAATTGTATTTTTTAGATAAATGCATAGTTGAAGCGGGAGATATCTTTCCCTGTATATATTTCATACACGAAGGAGAAGTTGAGAAGTGGCACAATGATACAAAGTTAGTAAACACTTGTTTAAATAATGACTAAAGGCCTTTTCTAATGCCACTTCACCGTTTTTCTTCTTTAAACCGGAAGAAATGACATTGACACTATTTCAATTAAATATTCTCGAATGTTACTCCATTGTTTCGCTCGCATTATAATTATTGTGAGGTTATGTACTCTACGAAAGAACCACTACATCACGTAACATGAAATCCTTTGTTTCTACTGTTCATTATAATATTCAAAACTATTTCAGAAACGATAGAAGATTAATAACAGTATTGACAACAAACGGATACTTTGGAGTTATTGGCGCTATGTTTCCAAACACTCCATTTCAATATTCATATTACACACGCACGGTATTTGTTTTACAATATTCTGCATAACTGTAAACTAGCTTTGGGATACTTCATAGAATCTGTACTTTTCTTCATTTCGCGTCAATGACAAGATTTGACCAGTATCTGGCAACGGCAACGCCCTAATCGGTAGCCATGAGGAGGTTCTCCCGAGGACACTCAGTTGGGCACAGAATCTCTATTGCATTTTACTAAGTGTACATACTAAGTACTACTTTATTTTATTAGGTGGTCGATATTGTTTACTTGCGGCGCAAAGATTGGCTGGACCTTCTACGGGCCTATCCGGAAGTTAAACAGGTTTTGTATAATGAAGCCTCAAAACTTAAAGAAGATATGCTTTTAAAACAGAAGATATTGTCTACGTGATTTTATATTTATTCTAGTAATTCTATCTGACATGCAAAGAGTGGGCTCTAAGCGGTAGTAAGTACAGGAATGAGGCCATAATGTCTCACTTTTTTATTAAAAATATGTTATTGTTTTGTGTTATTTCCAGTTATGTATGTATTTTAAGATTTTATGCCTACCAATTAATATATTTTTAGATGATATGTTTGTCTTTCTAATTTCGCGGCTCTACGCTTTCCATGATAGAAATCATATAAAGTTCAATTAAAACTCGTTGTCTCCCACCGTGATCACGTTACAGCCACGAATTAGTGAACACGTACCCTAAAGAAAAAATAATATTGAATTGCACCCAGAAAGCCAGTCTCCCCAGAAATTAATTCACTGTCGGCAGCTCCCCGAGCTAAAACAATTTAAGATAATTTGCCTTTGAATACCTTATCCAAATAATATTGTGCTATTATCGCCTTTTTATTAACGCTCCAGAGATGAGAAGCTTCTTTATAGCTGCGTTTACATCGGCAATTTGCTTGGAAACAATATTTTTTGCTTAGCGAATTATACACAAGGGTCTGAAGCGCCGTATCAATTTAGAAGATTGGACCGCGGAGGTTCGAATTTAATTAATTTTTACAGTCCGGTCAGATGCAGGATAGCTTTCGCTTTTCGACAGAAATGTTAGGAGAGAACTTGCGCAAACTTCAGTATTCTTAAGCGCCACCTTACTCTATGACCTATTGTCGGGTAATCTTCACGAACCAGCGATTATTCCGTCAGCGAATTATTGTGATTGGCAATGGAATTTCCGTTTTTTTGTGACGAGATGCGACGCAGTACTTTCAACTTGCGAACGCGCTGTCAAACGTAGTCACAGCGCGTTGTAAAACGCTGCATTTGACAGCGCGCGTGCCGTGTTCACGATGCGATAGCGTTTTACGTTCCTGCGTAAACGCGCGGCAAAATGATGACGTATCGCTCGCCCTCATCCACATCGCCTCAGTTTTGACATACATTTTTATGACAGCGCTAAATATAATTCTTCCAAAGAAGAATTCAACGATGCAATCATCCAATACTTATAATAGAAAGAAAATACACAGTAAGTAGAAATGGAGTTCTAATTTTTATCGTGATCGCTATTCTAATTTCAGAGTCCGTAGCAATCTCTGGATACTGATAGCGGTATAAATTCAGCTTAATATGAAAATTTCCCATTTCTGAGTTAATCAACTAGTTAATCGAATCACCCCTGTATAAGACGGCACAAATGCTCTATGCAATTTTCTTCTTATTAATTTCGTGTTCAGAAATGGGGTTTTATTTTAACATACTGTACTTTGACTTTCATTAGCTTAAATTCCAAGCTATGACACTTCATTTGGTGAGCAGAGATTAACTTACATTGTTACAGAAAGGTTATAGCTTCACACATCCTATATCTTTTCTTCAATATATTCTTAGTGATAATTATAATTTTTATGCTGGTTGCCACAGTTATATCTCTACGAGAGTGGTCCAGTCTGTCGGGGTACAGGTTCGGCATACTTTTTTACAATCGTTGCATCAATATGCGCCTCGAGCCGAAGTCTCTCGGTGCTAAGCCAAAAACAAAAATAAAAACTCCATCATAGTGCTAGGTAACTACAGGTGAGTTATGTGTATCAGTCCAGTTTGCAGTCACTATTTAACAGATTTCAAAAAGGATTCTATGTTCCACTGAATGTTATTTTTTTATATTTATGTTTGTCGATTTTTCCATCAATAAATTGTGAACGATTTTCAAAATTCTTTTTTTGTTGGAAAGCGCATCCTTCCGAGGTACCATTGTCACCAAGTCAAGATCTTATTATGGCATCCAAGAAAGATTAGAGTTCAAATACATCAGCCGGTTATTTTACGCTTATGAGGAGCTTTGGTTTTTGTTTTGAAGTCTGTTTTCTTTAGATTTTTCTTTACTCCAAGTATTTGACACTTTTGAAACTACTTTAATTTTATCTTGCAAAACAACTTGGCAAGTCCCCACAACTAACATTTTGTTGTCAAATCAGAACAAAGCAGGGGGAATTCATGTCATTTAGCAAATACGACGAATTTCAGTAAAATTCACTGTATAATGTTTCGACACACGTGCACACCGTGACGTAACAAATATTTATTAGTATCCACTTTTCGTACAGATTGCGTCATTTTTTTTTACAAGAGATGCAATACTTTTGTAGCTATTGCAGGCTAGACAACGCTGTGCTCGAATTCGATCCTTAGTTACGTGATTTAGAATTTCAAAAATCATGAAATAACCTAGGAAAAGTCTATTTTCCTTCTAGCGCACATCTAGCGCACGTCTAATTTTCCCTTTGTCTTTTACCTCTGTCAATTTTTTGAGTAGTGTAGAGCCGGGGTTATAGATTACTGGCCATCGCTCCATGAAATCATTGTTTTCGCACAATACTTCGGTTTACATAGGGTGGTCCAGTTCGGTGGTCAAAGCTAATGGTGCTGATAGACTTGAGCATTCACTTGTAATGAGCATTCTTGCGAATGTTACATTACAGAAAAATTACGATAACATTTTAGCGAGCATTCTATCGAGCGGTCTGGCGAGCGTTCTAGGAAAGGATTTTTTGCCGAGCCAAGCTTCTGTCATCGTTCCGCCTCGCCGCTCCGCGACGTCCCTCCCCGCACTCCTGTTGCTCTCCAGTGTCTTTGACGAGCATCGACTAGAGCGTTCGCTAGAATGCTCATGATATGTTCGTAGCAATATTTGGCGCTATGCTTGACTCGGTTCGTTGTTCAGTTCGACAAATATAAAAACAGCGAATGCTCGATGTTCTGTTACACGTGAATGCTCAAGTCTATCAGCACCTGATGAACATGAAGATATTTTACTCGCTTCGGTGTAAAGAAGGTCGAATACGTTTTGTTGTTGGAAGCTGTCGTCGCAAGTACACTCCACTGAACAAATTGTGTTGGTCCTCATTTATTCTACGTTACGAACGTATGGCCGCGCGAATACCTGGTTCCACCCGTTTAGATTTAACTGAGAATTATTCCCTTTATATTTTGTTTATGTACGCATATATTTTCGCTTTGTGGTACAATTCCGAATTTCCAAATTTAACTTACGGTTCTAGTAATTTTTTTGGTCCAATAGTACTTGCTCCTGTTTTAGCAGAAGAAGATATTTATGTAGTTTAAATTAAACAATTGGAAAGACTACTTTTGTAGTCTCTCAAGAAGATGGGTATGATTAGTACGAACAACAAGATTTTGATTATTTGGATATAGTGATGTTACAATTTTGAACTAAGGCCCGGTTTCCACCAAAGTGGAGAGGAGAGGAGATGTCTAAACTTTTCTATAGATTGTGCCGCACGTGAGCGGGCGCCGCCGAGCGGAGATGACTGTAGCCGGGCGGCGGCGGCGGCGGCGGCGCGCAACTCCTCTCCTCTCCGCTTTGCAAGCCGGGCCTCATTCAACGTAGTTGGTAAATAGAATGATATTATTTACTAATGGAAAGCTTAAATTAAATATAAACAAACATAATTTAATCAAACGTGGAAAGGGATAACATAATAATCAATATTTACTTAGGAAGCTTGTTTACAGGTACAAAATAATAATGCATTTGATCAAATAAACATAGGAATAATTATATTTTAGCCTATTTAAACAAAAATCATTCGAGCATACCATTATCAATACCTAAATAGAATGTAAATTCAACCTTCCAGAATTTTCGACCAGATTTTTTAAATATAATATTATACCTACTTACAGAAAAATTTATTAATTTTTCTTTGACATAAACCATAACGTGTTACTGATGTTCATGGGCTTGCTGTACTATCCATCAGGTGGTCCGTTTGCTTGTTTGTCTGCTGTATCATATTACAAAAAACAATCAGTTTGACACGTGCAATGATGCCGAATACAGATGTTACGAAACAATGGAAAATGAAATAATTTTCCCATTTTATTGAAAATGAACTTGTAAGGAAAATATATTATTATACTTTTGTAAAGAGAACAATGATTTATGAATAACTTTCCTTATCAATTTCATAGCAGGCAAAACGAAATCGAATATCGTTAATAATTATTTATTACGTCTTGATGTCAAATAAATACCCTTTGATAATATTGTTAAATTAATTTCCACGAAATGTAATTATCTATCAAAGATAAATCAGCATCAGTGGCGCTCGTTTTCTCATCTCATATATTATAGATCCCAAATTGGGGCTAATAAGATTTCTGTGTTCAATAACTACGATGAATGACACTAATTTATGACCCAGACTATATTTAAAGTATTAAAAAGGCCTGATCGATTTTAACTAACCTCACTACTTAGAGCTCCCACACATAACTGCGTTCGCAGCTCACTCGCAGATATTTGCGAATTTTGCGATGCGAATTTATGTGTAGAAGCCCTTACAGGCAATGCAATTCAGAGGACAAGTTAAATGGGCTACGTACTCGATGACAAACTATCAGTGACGCATTTTAGCTGTCATTTACCTACAATTACCTATTAAAAAAATTTGCATCTTTACCTTTTTCCAAACTAGTTATTTTGATAGTTGTCTTCTTCTTCTCACTCCTATTATTATTTTGCACGGGTAGTTTTAAATCTTAATTGCTATTTAAACATGTAATATAATGACAAAAATTAAAAATATAATTTAACTGGAGTTGGTTAACCACTGAAACAGCAGCTGGCAGGTTGAAAACTAGCCACCTTTAACATTGTAATTTTAATAGCCCATAAGTTTTTAATGGACCAATTTACTTACTCTCTCAAAATACTAAAATCTTTGTTCGTGAGTTAATTAGTTTCATACAAACTAACCATTTTAAGTAATACCATGGACATAACCATTGACAGGCCTGGTAGTCGAGTGGCTAGCAATGGTCACTTTATCTCGAGGGCCGCGGGTTCGAATCCTGCGCAAGGCAAACATTGTGTGCAAAAACATGTCTGTTTGCCTTGGTCTGGATGTTTTCTATGTATAAAAAGTATTTATTTACAAAAAAAAAAGTATTTATGTATATTTATCAGCAATCTTGTACCCATGGTACAAGCTTAGTTGCTTAGTTTGGGACTAGATGGCGTTGTGTGATTCGTCCAAGAATATTTTTTTATTTAAAAATTTTAATACATTCAGAGGATTCCAGGATACATAATTTGGTTTTAGTTTTACCCGCGACATCGACGACACCTACATTGGTATTTGAATTAAAAGCGACAATTTGCCGAAATTACGTCGTGTTATAGCGTAGTCAAACTTCGAATCGGTCCGGCGTAAATTCTGAATTCACAGAATGTTCCGCTAGGCATTTTCCGCGCGTATGGTGTCATATCAGCCGAATACGTCGGAACGTAAAATCAGCCGCTGCCGCTGAACTTCGGTCGCGCTGTATTTTCGTCACGCTACTGATACTTCACGTTGCCGTTATTCCGTGAGATAGTGACGAGAGTCGAGCCATTCTATTCGTAATAGCTCTACCGCTCCAAAGATGTCTCTATTATTTAAACTGTAAAATGGCTTTGAACAAAACATCACGTCTTCACCCTATATCAGCACTCCGTAGTGGATCTAGACAATATTTCAATTGTCTCGCCCGCACTGTGTGAGAGATATTTCCTTAAAAGCAATTCCGCTTTGTGAATTTTTCATCGTATTATGGGCGCTATAAAAGTCTTGGATATTTTATTATTTCGACTGTAAAGCAGATGAAGGCAATAAAAGGTACCACTCCAATTATCACCTCATTTTTATGTGAAGCCTATTTTGTTAAATTTATTTGTTTTAATTTCGATTTGTATACCTTTCGCATTTTATATCTTTTTGATGTTTAATTGTGTTCTTATTTCAAGGGTTCTTTGGAGTTTTTGAGGGTTCTTACGATCGTCGCTGTAATGAATCTGTGACGTATAGAAAGACTTGAGATAAGTTTATTTCGTGAAGATTCTGATTTTTACAGTCTAGATTAACTCTGATCTTGGTACTTATGTCTCAAGTAGATCTCATATTAAATTAACTTTCTTGAAACATTGGGCAATGAAATGTAAAAATATCTTTAAAACTTTTCAATAATTCCATATCGAGTTTTTGATTTTTCTTAGACTAAGCTTACACAATGTACAGCACGTTTGAGTAATACTTTTATGTTTTGTCATATTTTGTGTAGCTAAATGTATAATGAATAATATTATTATGAATATTCGCGGATTTTTCCCAATTAATCCCGATATGTCCGTTTCCTCCATAAATCCAACACTAGTTTTTAATTCGAAACAGTCATTCCTGAGTGTAGTGCTTTATAATATTAAAATAGAAAAATAAAATTTGTGAACATACGATGAAGACAGTATTTTTTCCTTCGATTGTCCAAAATATCTTTCATATATCTATCTTTTATAGTAGAAAAGTATTACCAACTGAAAATAACCCGCTTATTTCGTGTTTCAACAGTTAAATTCAACCATTAGCATATTAAGGCACATTAAGCTATTGAAATGCAAGAACCGCGTGGTAGAACTCAAGGTAATCACATTAGGGTGTTGCGAGTACTCGTGAGTGAACTTATAAAGAAGCCTCGGTATACACGAAAAGTAGTATACCTAGAAAACCAAGGAACACAATGTTACCAAGAATGCGTTATATCACGGTTCTGTGATTCAGTGAACATTAGATTGTGTTACCTGAAAATCTATGTGCTGTGCATAAGGACATGAACCCATGTCTTTAAGTTTCCGGATCTTCAAATTGGTACTTGCACTATTAAATTAGATGCTGATAGTTATTTAAAATACATAGTTAGAAAATATTATATGAGTTTACTTTTACAATATTTCCTGAAATTAACCGTTCAGGAAGAGTGTAGGCAAGCGAAGTAGCAACAGCTTGCAACAGCTGAAATGAGAAAATGGTAAAAGAAAAGGTACTTGTGCTGACCCTAAAGTAAGCAGGGCAATTGTTATACTAATTTGTAAAGCCAATGGTCTATCTGTAAAATGTCTTCAATGTATGAACTTGAACTGGCACACTCACCTTACTTACACTAACCCACAAATTTTTCACTTTTAAATATAATCTAGAGGGAAAACGGACTGCCTCTTGTTTCAGAATATATTCGCCAAGTTCAGCGTGATGTAATATCAAAGCCTATGTTTTCGTAAGAAAAGCGTGAATATAAGAGCCGGATAAAACTACAAGAGGTGTTAGATAAGGAGTTAGAGTTAAATGACTAACGACGAAGTTCACATGCCAAAGTTGAAACTTCGGGAATCTTATCTGCCGTACTGCTTTCAAGAATTTCGGTACCTTTAATATGGGTTAGGTAAGTAATAAATTATAATATGTCTGAGATCCTCGAGAGGATAGACAGAGTTTAAAGAGCAGTTATTTAGATACACTTGGCTTTACAGAAATTTTGAAATAATGACAGGAAGGGGTTATTAGACGTGAAATGGATAAGGTTAACTGTTATTTGAGAGATTGACCAGCTGGTCTAACTGACTCACCGTAATATTATTTCTTATTGTGCCAATACTGTTTATAGGGGTTACCAAAGCTAAATAAATAATTTTATTGTACAGAAATACCTACGTTGGTCGTTGGTGAGCAATTTGTGTAATTTTTTTTAAGAAAATTAAAAACTGCACAATTAATTATACGGAAGGTAATTTTCGAAATCGTTCCCCACTGACCTATCAGTCTTGCGTGCGTGCCAGTTGGTCGGTGAGTATTATTATTGCTATTTGAGTTTTAAAAGTACTGCTTCGACCATAATTTGCTCATTTTTTGTACTACCTTTTGTCTATAATTCCCTGTCCAGATTAGTTGCTTCTAAGAAATTCCAGATGACAATGTGGGCAGAGTGTTGTATCTCCTGGAAGCAAGAGATGTTTTCCGAAGTATATACTTCTCTTCCTCTAAGAGGTCCGCAGAAGCAGAGTAAAACTTAATCGGTGGGTAAGATAGGCCATTAATAATTCAAAAGAAAGAAAATCACGTTACATACACATGTGAGAATAGACGACTAAAGTTCAGAAGAGCGACCCGGTGCGACAGAATTGAGTGCAATCCGCCACAAAGCATCTACGATGGAACTTGTAACTAAGTATTAGTACCTGTCTGAAGTATACTGCATGAGTGCTTCTCGAATTATGTGCTTGCATCACAGTGTGTGTATAGCGGGTAAAATAGTGAATAAATACGATTTGGGTTCCGGAACTTTGAAATTATACCTTTTTATATATTTTTTTTTTCTTGACGATGTTGTGCAAGCTAGTGAAGCGCTAACGGGATACGCTTCACCAGCAACATTGGTTTTACGTGGGCGAGGTGTCAACCCGCCGCACAACCCCCGAAATGCTGGAGGACCACACCCGTCGTTGGTCAGCGAGTCCATCGGACTTAGCCGGTTAGTGTAGCTAGGCTGTACTACCGACCATTCCCCTATCCGCCACCTTGGGGACGCTCCCCTACGCTGTGAGAGCCAGCGCGGGGATACCTTTTTTATATTAGTTGGCTTATGGGGCATTTCACGTGAAGCGGACAGGTAAAAATAGTTGATGTTTCCGATTTTAGTAATATTTGATTATGTTATACCTGTATATGCCCTCGACCCGGATACAGAATATTTTTACAGTATAAAGTCTGGTTCATGAGTTAAAGGAGTTTAAAGTTTCGACTAACCGGCAGGCATGCGCTACGTAGAAGCCCATTACCTAGTTGTAGAAAAATACAACAAAATAAATAAAACAGTAGAATTTATTCTTCATTTAATGAGCTTTTCAATTGCATATTTGAAAATATAAAAAAAAATTTTTTTGGAAAAAAAATGTAATTTATTTTTTGAAACATGAATTTCACAAAGTTAGACCCTTTTTTTTTTTTTTGTTTTTTTTTTCCAAAAAATGCTAATAGTGTATAGACAATCCTTTCCAAGTTTCATAATGGGCGTGGAAGTCGTTTAGGAGCTACACCGGTTAGAGTGCCGAAGCGCAGCGGCCGGTGCCGGGTCGCGCTCGCCGCCAACTAGCGCGCGAGCTTACAGAATTGCCTAATCTAATTTTGTTCCATAAATTTATAATACTTCAATGTAGGTACCTTAAATTACAATAAGACATTATGTTACTATAACTCATAGGTTTATTTACAAATTTTTACAATTTTATAAGCATCACTATTGCTCGTGCGTTTCACTATAATACCTTCAGCAGTCGGAATGAACGCATGGTATTTCTTTGTACCTGGTATGGTCACCGAAGACTCAAATCGAGTCTTGAGAAAACATCTGTTTTCTTCAATTTCCTCTTTCGGTGCATAATATATATTCGTTTGAGGCATTGAGGCTTTAGCCCATTCGTACAACTGCGTAGGTGTCGTGATGACTTTGTTTGACGCCGACTGTAAACTAGCTCGTGCCGCCAGGCGTTTCAAGTTTCCACCAAGGCCATCACACGGCCCTTTGCCATGTGCTGTAGCATGAAAATGTAATTCTGCGTCTGTACCAAAATCCTGTTTAAAATAGAAAAGGTTAATGAAATTGAATCTGTTTTTGAAGTGTTGTGATGCCCCGTCAGTAATATAAATATATTTTTAGTGGTTATATCGACGGTGGAAAGGAGAAACCCTTGAAGCGACAATTTTGGAATTGTTCAGGAGAGCTAATCAAAGTTTTTATTTTCAGAAAAAAAATCTTAAAAAAGTCATATTTGAAGTTAGAGCAACAGGAAAAAAAACAGTTTCTTTATTTTTTATTTACTGTCTACTATTAAACTTAGAAAAATATGCTAGCATGATAAAAGGTTTTATGCGTCGCTTAATTATTTTTTGGCAAATATAGCGGAAGGAAAAACACATTAAATGCAAATTCAGTATTTTGACTAAAGCAAGGAAAAACACATTAAGCAACATGCTATGCATGATATAGGTAGGAGGAAAAACAACTGAAGCGTATCGAGTATAAGATACATGGTTGTGGAAAAATCAGTTAACTAACAAAACCATAATGTTCTAAGTAGAGGAAAAACACGATATGCGCTAGCTATGTAATAATTCAATGTTGTATTTTTAACTGAAGTCTCTACTTTGTTTCCCAAAGATACCCCAAAAACAGGAATATAGAAATAAAACAGTGACGTTGTTTTAAAAGCTTACTGGTACAACATTTTAAGCTCAAAAAAACCATTACAGGGGAAAAACACAAACTTCAAACGAAGTGTAGGTAGTTGTACATTAGGTACTATCTTCACGAGCAATCAAACAATATTATAAACGACCAACACAGCGTACCGCTTCTGTATTGCAAACATACATTGAACTTATAAACCTATCATTATTAGAGAATTTAACAATCATACATTAAATCAAAATATCTCAAATCACACCCCATTTCAGTCTTATGACTTGGTCAATATTACTAACACTAAAACCACTACCGCCGGGCTTCGACAGAATATGCACAAACAAACAAGCATATACAGAGGCTAATACGACGCGACTATACGAATACCACAATGCAAAACGCATAGAGGATGCGCTAGCGCGAAACAAAGGTCTAAAAGTCTTCTCTCAGCCTCCAGAAAGATCACATCTGTCGAAGCTCAAGAGGGCAGACAGCCAAATCGTCCCTATGAAGTCAGAGATCTTCGCCGAGTAGAGGATTTTATGGCAAGCTTTATACTGCACATGCATCAGCCCCCACACAACCTGCTCGCGCATGTGATCGTCAGGCCCCGTTAGAGCGACACCACACTGACGATATCCCGGACATCTGCACGGGCGAGATTGGTATAGCCCTTGAGCAGCTAAACAGCGGTTAAGCTCCGGGTGAAGACGGAACTACATTACAACCAAGTTGCTCAGGCCAGGAGGAACCCCGGTTCTGAAAGAACCGGGGTGCTGCATCTGTTTAATTCCATTATTCACCCCTGGCCCACACCAACAGAGTAGGCCGAGAGTGTGGCGGTCTTGTTCTTTGAGAAAGGTGACAGAACTTCAACAATTCAACAGATTGAAGAACTACAGGCCCATCTCGCTCTTGACCCATGTATACAAACTTTACTCAAGAGTTATCACAAACCGACTCGCTCGAAGGCTAGATGAGTACCAGCCGCCGGAACAGGCTGGGTTTCGTAAAGGCAACAGTACCGTGGACCACATTCATACATTGCGGCAGATTATACAGAAAACACCGAGTATAATCTGCCGTTATGTATAGCATTTGTGGACTACGAAAAAGCCTTCGACTTCATCGAAACATGGTCTGTTCTGGAATCCTTACAGCGTTGCCAAGTAGACCACCGCTATATCGACGTGTTGAGATGTCTTTATAACGCCGCCGCAACGATGTCGGTCCGTGTCCAGGGTCAGCAGTCTAAGCCCATCCAGATGCAGCCAGGAGTTAGACTGGGGGACGCCATCTCCCCAAAACTGTTCACGGCTGCACTGGAGCACGTATTCAAGACGTTGGACTGGAAAACACACGGCATCAACATAAACGGCGAGCACATCTCATACCTGCGATTTGCCGATGATGTGGTCATAATAGCAAAATCTTTGGGAGGATCTCAGTCGAATGCTAAACAATCTCAATGCCGCTTCTCGATCGGTCGGGCTGGGGATGAATATCGACAAGACGAAAGTCATGATAAATGACTTCATCATCCCTAGTCCGGTAATCGTCGAGAATGCGGCAATTAAAGTAGTGAAAGACTACGTCTACCTCGAACAAGTGATACAACTTGGCCGAGGTAACTTCAATAAAGAGATTGAAAGGCATATTCGACTGGGATGGGCAGCTTTCGGAAAACTTCGTCACATTCTTGTCTCGCAACTACCGCAATGCCTGAAGACAAAAGTCTTTAACAAGTGCGTCCTCCCCGCTATGACCTACGGCTCAGTGACGTGGACTCTGACCGTCGGGCTGGTTCATAGATTAAAAGTCGCACAGCGAGCGATGGAGAGAGCTATGCTCGGAATTTCTCTAAGGGAGAAGAAATTCGACGGAGAACCAAAGTTTCCGATGTAGCTCTCAAAGTCAGTAAGCTGAAGTGGCAATGGGCCAGCCACATCTGCCGTGCTAGCGATGGTAGGTGGGGAAGGGAAGTCTTGGAGTGGAGGCCGCGCGTGGGGAAGCGAAGTGTAGGGCGCCGTCCTTCCAGATGGACAGACGACCTCAAGAAGGCGGCTGGAGGCGGATGGATGCGGAAAGCGGAGGATCGCAATGTGACAAGTTTCTACCTGATTTTTAATAAGATAGGTAATCATTTCGTTATAAAGAAAAATTTGCTATGGATTTCGATTTACATTGTAACACGAATATTTACGTATTTTACATTTACTAAAATACGCACTCTCTGTGGCAGCTGTTCGCGATGCGAAGAAACGTAACGTGCCTCCGTGGCGGTTCACCGATGAATGAAGCGCCACAGCAAATATCGCTCCTAATATAGGTGACGTCACTTACACAAAAAAGAACAAAATTCATTGCTTGTAGCGACAATACTTGTTTTGAATAGTTAATTTAAATACACAATTTCGTAAATAATGCTTACTTTAACGGACTATCATCTTCATTGCGAATTCAGCGGAATTAAATGAACCTAGGTTTCGGGAATTAAAGACAATGTCGGTTAATTAAAAAAAAATTATGTGGTTTTTCTGTGTGTTTACTTTTACCGACAAGACTGTTTTATACAGCGATTGCGAAAACAACTGAAATCCATAATATCCCATAATAATCATGCAAGAAAAACACATCAACTCCATCATACAGATTTAAGGTAAGCAAGGAAAAACCAATGTAGCGACAGGCACCAACAAAATAGGAGTAAGCAAAAACACCTGTAGTGTATAAAATAGCATTTCCTATGACTAAGAAAAACGTTTTAAGTAACCTATACTATCCGAAACAATAAAGGAAAAACACACTAAATAACAATCTAACTATAGAGTTGGTACTTCAAGCGGTAAATGAACCAAAATTGCCATAATTCTTTGTCACTTCATTTAGCGTCTGAAAAAAATTAGCCTAAATGTGCCATTACTTTAAGCGACACCAAAGTGGTCAGATCGATACGAAAGTAAGACCAACCGACGCAGAAAAATCTGCTGATTTCAAATATGTATATAACTCATTTTCGACCAAAGTGTCGCTTAAAGGGTTTCTCCTTTCCACCGTCGATATTGTTTTTCAGAAGATGTACGTGCAAATTTTTTTGAAAGGTATAGAAAGTAGCAGTGTCGTGTCTTAAATCGTCTGATATCATTACGATACTTCCGTGTTCTAAATTTTGCTCTTTTCTATAATAATACACGGATGTCAGGAGTGTGGCTTGGTCGTTGTTCCAGTGAAATGATTGGGCAGCATCTTGAACTATAAAATTGTAGTTTTCGGCAAAATCGCATTGAGTAATAATGTCTCCTTCTATAATTGACTCTTTTAATAATTTAAAATACTGTGCTTGTTGGTCTGCTATGTAGGCATGAGGTTTTAAAAAGTCTAAAGCTGAGCAAAGGCTGTCGACGAAATCGTCAGACGGCAGGACTTGAGTGGCGATGGTGAAACGATCTGCACCAATCCATGTATTATACTGCACACTTGTTACTTGGTTTTCATCGAATGTTTTTTTCAGATGCTCTCGAATTTCGTCAAGACCAGGGCAATTGGTACAACGTTCGCTTGGTGGTGATTTCTTTGTCATCAAATGGCAAGTTGGTGTCGAACTTGGACACATCATCTTTTGCAGGCAATCCTTATAGGATGCAAGAGGGATCGCCGACTCATAAGTAAGAGATGAAATATCTCCGCCGCTTAGCATCAATATAACATTTTGGTGGTAAATACATACGCAAACTACATGTGTACCCGAGTCTCCGGCAAAAATGCACTGCTTAGGCCGCAATGTAAAGAATTTTGTAAGGCCTACTTTTGTATTAGGATATTCTAATTTAAACTGTTGATATAACTCATCGATGTTACACATTAAGAGCTGCTTTTGTAAATGAACTCTTTTCCCGTCATCTAATTTTACAGACACAAAGTCTTTTTTCCCAGGCATTATCCGAGTGTTATCTTCTCTAAGGTAAAATGTTGTTACTAGATGTATGACATCCGATGTCAATTTTCGTCCTTCCCGTGGATTAGGTGACGACAAAATACCGTTCTTCTCGACCAGTTCTTTTGCCTTTCTTGCTTGCCGTCTAGACGTATGAAACTCTTCAGCAAGCCTATTTTCACTCCATGATTTGGGCGCTAAAGTCAGGATCATAGTTTTTACAGAAACAGATGTGGAAGAGTCATTAAACTTCTGTTTCAACTGTGAAAGTATTTCGTTATCGTCGGAGTCTGTTTGTGTCGACTTCGTAAGCGTACTTTCTTCGGGAATGTAACATGAACCTTGTGATTGTTGCGAAAATTGGATTGACGATAAATGAGTCGATTGGCTACTTAGTTCCACGTCGTCCGTTATTGGCGGCACTTCACTTGTAAGACGCTGTCTGCACTGTTTACGAACGTATACGTTTTTACCTGTAAATAACCACTTTTCTACTAACACTTTTGACAACTTTCTTAGGCCTTTTGATTGTCTATGAACAGGTAATTGAAATGGATTGAAACATCGATCACCATAAGGAGCCATGATATTTATATTTAAATGTTTATAGTAGCGACGCAATCTTACAAAATTATAATAAAATCACTAGTCACGCGTCCGTCTAAGTAAGCAGCTAAGTAAGTTGCTAAGGCACTGACTGACTAAATAACGGATACGTTTAAATGCACAGCGTCGTCGATCGCTCTGTCTCTTTTACACAATGAGAAGTTTCCAAACGGCTTTAAAAAAGTTGTTTCCAGGAACCTGACAGATGGCGCTGTACTGACTTCACAACATACTAATAGGTGACGAGGCTAGGAGGAACAATGGATGTCAATTCCGTTCTAAATCAATCAATCCCTTTTTTTTTTGCTTTTTTTAGAAGCTTAATCGAAGTATGAAATTAATATATCGCTCCGTTGCCTGCTGCGGAAACATTGAAGTACAAAGAATTTCTTCATAAAAATCACAGATGGCACCACTAATTATTAAAAGCATTAATTGTAAAAATGTAATCGATACCATTAACGCTATGCAAAACATTATTTAACATTCTAACCGAGGGTATTTTGTTTATTTGAAAGCTGGCGGCGAGCGCGACCCGGCACCGGCCGCTGCGCTTCGGCACTCTAACCGGTCTAGCTCCTAAACGACTTCCACGCCCATTATGAAACTTGGCAAGGATTATCTATACACTATTAGCATTTTTTTGAAAAAAAAAACAAAAAAAAAAAAATGGTCGAACTTTGTGAAATTCATGTTTCAAAAAATAAATTACATTTTTTTTACAAAAAAATATTTTTATTTTTATTTTCAAAAATGCAATTGAATAGCTCATTAAATGAAGAATAAATTCTACTGTTTTATTTATTTTGTTGTATTTTTCTACAACTAGGTAATGGGCTTCTACGTAGCGCATGCCTGCCGGTTAGTCGAAACTTTAAACTCCTTTAACTCATGAACCAGACTTTATACTGTAAAAATATTCTGTATCCGGGTCGAGGGCATATACAGGTATAACATAATCAAATATTACTAAAATCGGAAACATCAACTATTTTTACCTGTCCGCTTTACTTGAAATGCCCCTTATACTAAATTAAGGGACCACGGGTAAAATATTTCCCGTGGTACCTTCCAGGGACTATCACAGGGACCACGGGCAAAAAAGGGAAATTTGTCCTAGGATACGTAGACCGGGATAATAAATAAATTAAAAAGTAATTCAAGTAATTCCACACAATAATAATAATAAAAATCCATACGGGTCTTGAAATTGTTTTTAGTAATAAGTTTCGTTTTTTTTATTACGATGTCCCAGGTCCTCAACGTACTAATAACAAACTAGCATTTGAGCAGACACTGGTAGAGAACGGGAGTGTGGGGAGTACTAAGTTAGAACTGGAGAGTTATATATTAAATTGTATTATATATAGAGCTCAAAATAAAATAGAAAATACAATGAAAAATAAAATATACAAACAAAGCCTAGAGAGAAAACCGATAGCAAGAACAAGATAAAAATTGACAATGCTTGACATAATATAAATATTGCAAAAAATAAAGTATCAAGATGGTATCAAGTATTAACTTCCAACCTAATTTCTAGTCCGTAACAAACTGGAAATAAAAGAAAGAGCAGACAGGGATGGTTACAGAAAGCGCGAGGCTTTTTCCCAGAAGTGGAACATAAACGGCTAGCAAATAAAAACTTATTTCTACACTGTAATCTACGTTATATATAGTCAACAAACAAACCACAATATACGGTTTGAAATACTTTTCATGTTGAAACTAATTAGCGGTGCTCACATTCCGTCATTATCTTGTCAATTAACATTTTGCACGTGAAACGGGCATTATATTTTCCATCCATATACACTAGCGAGCAATTAACTCGGCTCAAAATACAAGATAGTCAACCAGTCTTAATAATAGTCAAATGAAAGCCATGCAAAAGCCAAAAAATTTATTTACCATGTCATAATATTTTATTCATGTTTTTGTTTTTTTACCTAATTTAAATGAATGTTATACATACACCTTACATAGGCAAAGGTACAATTTTTGATTCTACAAATGTGCCTTAATATCAGAAACCTTTCTCCCTTGTGGTCCTACTGATAGGTCAAAATATTAATAAAACTGTGGTAATGAAAATGGAATAAGAAGTCATCATATAAAAACCCTAGCAGGTAAACTTAGTGCGGCTGCTTTTGCTGTTAGGAAAGTTCGACTGTTCACCAATGTCTACACAGCACGACTAGTTTATTTTAGTTATTTTCATAGTTTGCTGTCGTACGGCATTCTACTCTGGGGTAAAGCAGCGGAAATCGATACGATTTTTATGCTGCAGAAGCGTGTAGTGCGTTTCATTTATAAACTTGGTTACCGGGAGTCTCTACGCGAGTTTTTTAAAGGCACCAATATCCTCACGGTGGCGTCACAGTGCATTTTTGACAGCATCATGTTTGTTCGTAAAAACATTTATGATTATAACCAGGTGTGCGATGTTCATAGTTTTAATACGCGTAATAAGAATAAATTTGCTGTTCCTTTTAGGCTGAGAAAAGCAGGAAAGTCGTTTATTATTCAAGGCTTGCGTATGTATAATAAAATTCCCGATTGCATTAAAAATCTCTCTTATACTAGCTTCAAAATAAATGTTAAAAAATTCTTAATCAGTAAAGCCTATTACTCTATCAATGAGTATTTAAATGAAAAGTCTCCCTGGCCAGCCAATGTTCGATAAACTCCATTAATTAATTTATGTTCGTTATCATATTTTTCTCATAACCTCATTGTACATACGTCGTCGTGATGTCATCTAAATAGTGCTGCATTTTCATTATACTACTTAAATTTTTATTTGACGGGGTTGTTTTTGTGAATGGGCTCGTCCGGGATTACGGTCGCATCGGGAGTCGGGTCGCTGTGTTTCCTCCAATATTGTTCATAATATTGTTGATGGTGAGCTCAGTGATGGAGGCTGGCGGGCCGACTCTCAGTTGTGGTTATCATCTTGGGGGACTGATCTGCTCGTTTTATCAACATTATTTAGGATTGGCCATAGCGCTATTTGGATCGACGTCCCGCGTTTGGTACTTAATTTCTGTATGTACCTGGATCTGTATTTTATTTATTCTTATAAATGTACTTATACATTGTAACAAAAAGTGGAAGAAAAAATTGCTAAATGACAAAAAAGACCGTAACCGGGTTTCTTTCGCCATTTCTTTTACCGGTGGCCATTTTGCTTGTGTCCGAAATGGTGGTAGTATATAACGTAGTTTATTTTCTTTATACATAAATAAACAAGTTGTAAATGACAAAAAAAGTGTCTGTGAAGGTCTAATTTCTGAAATAAACGATTTCATTTCATTTCGAAGATAAAACTTAGAAAATATGGTTAGTCTGTTTTCTGCAGATAGATTTTGACAGAACTTTCATTACTCATGCTTATAAGAAATAATTTATATTAATTTTATATTCACTTAGGAATAGTAAAAGTTGGTTATGAATATAAATTAGTGTCCTCTAGACTAAAATAGTATACATTTCAATAACAATATATTTAAATGACTTAATTTAGATGAACTTGGGATAAATATTTGTACAAAGTTCAGTTAATTGACTTAATTGTATCTATTGAAATCTTTTCTGTTTTAATTAGACAAAGTATAAATCAACATTATTTTAACTTATGTACCTAACTGCGTCAAACATCCCATCCCACTAATATTATAAAGGAAAAAGTTTGTGTGTACGTTTGTTACTTCTTCACGCTCTAATGGCTGGGCAAATTTTTATGATATTTGGTATGTAGGTAGCTGATACCTTGGATTAACACATAGGGTGACATAGGGTACTTTTTATCCGGGAAAGTACGCGATTCCTTTAGGATTTGGTAAAAAATCTGATATAGATGGCGCTGCTGTGGGTAACACGGCTAACTTCTATTCTGTATAAAATTAAAAAGGTCTGCTATGATATTGTTATATTTATTTCGGTGCAGTAAAGAATATTTTTTTGTATTGTTTGATATTTCTAATTAAATATAAAGTACAATTTCTTTTGTACGTATGTTATATCGAACTAGTGAACGGTTTTAATTGCCTTCAATTGCATTTCGATGTTGATTACGATCATTAAAATTTTCTAATAACAAATGATTTCAGACAAGGTTTCTGGGTCTGTATAACAAATGTATGAACAAAAGGAAAATTTATTTACTTGCGGAAAACAACATGGACTGATTAATGCTCAAACAACTTACAGTAAAGGATTTGAGAGTACCTACGGCCACACTTATTTCCTTCCACAAAGAATATTATATTTTTTTAATTTTTATATAAAGGTAGGGACAAATCACACAGATTGAGCTAGCCCCAAAGTAAGTTTGAAACATGTGTTATGGGGTTATGGGATACTAACATACAGAACATGTCCCTGTAAAGGACTAATTTCTAAAATAAATAATTTCATTTTAAGGATCGAGAAATTTCATAGAGTTAAAAGAGTAAAGGTCGCTGCATACGTAACGTGTTTTTTCCCGGACGGAACGGGGACGGGACGGGACGTGAGTTTTTGAAACATCGTTTCATATAAAATGTAAGTGAAAGAGCATACGTAACGGATGCATGGACGAGACGGGAACGTGCCACGCGCGGGACGAGAAAAATATCGTCGGCGACGATGTTTATCCCGCCCCGCCCAGCACGTGCTCCGTCCCGTCCATGATTCCGCTGCGTATGCACTGTCGCCCCATGCGCTCCGGAGAGTGAAGTAGTGATGTAGGTATCTCTAGCAAGCGAAAATGGACGACGATAAACTAATCGAATGTGTACGGTGACATTCAGCTTTATATTATGATTTTGCAAACCCGAAGTATGTAGATCCCAAGTATAATAAAATTGTGTCTCGTCATCCAAAAGTTTCATGTAAAGAGTATGGTATTCTCCATCTTGTTCAAGAGAACAAGATGGAGAATACCATACTCTTTGTACGTCCTACATGGCAGAAAAGATTCTGCCATGTAGGACGTACAGAAGTCAGAAAATCTTCTTTTCTTCTTGACGGCCGTAGCTTCTTCATCATCTAATGCCGGCTAACACATTGGCCAATACATATTGGCCACTGTGTTGGCCAATGTGTAGAGCCGGCATTCTCTACTCCAACACCTACCAAACCCCCCTCTACACGTTGGCCAACGTGTACCGGCATAAAGCAATAGCAATTAAAGCCAATTCTTCAAATGAAAAATCCATGTTGTTCACTACACTAGCACGTTAGTTCCGAGTAAACGGACACGGTGCGTATGCATTAAAAATCCCCGTCCACCACTTGCCGTCGCCGCCCTTCCCCGTTTCGTCCGGGAAAAAACACGTTACGTATACAGCGACCTTAAAGCGCCAAATAGGCTATTTTGTAGAAAACTATACGGCGGTTTCAAAACCGGCTCTGATTCTTGCCTTAAAATGTATCTATTAATTTCGTAATAGCAATAGGCATGATGACATTAATCTAGAATCACTAAAATAATGAGTTTATCTAATAAAATAGGTTTAAAAGATTTAAATAAATGTTTTTAATTTTTAAATTAGGGCGAGATTGATAATTTATTTAATAAAATAAAACTACAAAATAGAGCACTCCGCCATGATAAGTTGAACGCCAATCAGAATTAGTTACGTCACTTCCACATAAGCGTCACTTTGTTCGAGCTTTGTTCCGTACAAACTTGAATATCTTGCTGCATTTTTAATTGTTTTTACGTGTGTTTTACAGTATTTTGTGATTTTCATCCATAAGTTGTTCTGTTATTTGTTATTAAAACTAATTATAACAATGGAACAAGGATTTTCCAAGGCAAATAGTTCTAATTTACCTAAAGTTGATTTGTTGATGCTGGGGGAGTTTCTGGCGTCAAACACAGACTTTTGTTCAGCAGAATTTAGAAATGTTAAAACTGCAATGTAAGTATTATCATTATCTATATGTATTAAAGACAATAACTTATAAAATTGTAAAGTTAAAATGCTTCGTAAAATCAATGTTATGAAGCACTAATTATTTTACTTTTAGAGGTTAGGCTACTTAAATATTGTTTTGAACCGTTATTGAGTCTAAGTAACAGAGGTTTATTATTAATAATAATGTAAATTTATTAAATTCACCATTACATTACTAAATAAACATTTACCAAGTGTGTAGAAATATAGGTACTTTACGACAAAATAATAATAAAACAGATTTTATATTTAATAGGTACCTACTATACTATAATATAATACTATACTATGTTTATTGTATTGCAGATACTGTAATTATGAAATTGTTAGGTATTATAATATCTATGCTAATGATAAAGGTTAGGTTATGTTCAATAAAATATTGTTTATAAGTCTAATTACATATTAATGATGCTTAAATATTATTTTGTTTTAGATCTTCCCGACCATCTTATGGGGATGACGCTGTTAGCTATGTTCAGCTTTAACGTCTGTGCAAAGTAAAAGCTAAAATTTTCCCTGAACTTAAGGTCCATGCAAAATTATATGGAGTGACATTAATAGTTGATGAAGTAGATGAAGCTGTTAAGTCAATAGAATGCCACGACTGTGTTGCTTCGCAAGGAGGTTGCAAACATGCCATAGCATTTCTGATGTGGTTCTTTCTTTTAAAACATTTTCATTTTCTTTAATAAGCATCTTTCTCTGTTTTTTAAGAATATATGGTCGTTCTAAAGTATTGTATGTTCGTTTTCTTATATCTGGCTGGCATTGAAATTTTGTAGAATACACCCTGGTTTCATGCGGACCTGTGACACCGAACCCATCACATGATACTCCATGTAATTATCCATATCGTTTGGTAACTAGAAAATACATAATGTACATATAATAGGTGTCATTAGTATTCATTATGTTATCCACCTAACCTCAAAAAGAACAACAAAAATTTAACTAAATCACAAATGTATCATTATAGAATATTACTAAATCAAGTATAAACTTACGTCAAAATGTTCTTCACAGAAATAAATATGAGAATTTACATTTACAGCAGTTGGATCGCGCCGTGCAAGATTAAGCCACTTATTTCGCATTGTTTTATAGTGTGGAACGTAAACAAATAACTTTTTAGGAGTTTTTATAGACGTATTAACGCATTGAGGGACCGCACAGCACTTATACACTTTAGAATTCATATTTAACACGCAAAATATCGGATTTGTTACTTAAGCTCGTATTGTTTACGTCTTCATTAGAGTCTATTTGTGTGGACGTGACGTCACAAGCTGACGCCATGACACCAGCGTTCGTTTTGGCGTGAATTTTAAATTTGAAACTAAAATACCTTTTATTTCTAAAAAAACTATTGTTTCATGTAGAAATAATATATTTTTTTGAAATTGTAGATACTATAGAATATTACAGTGCAATTTTTCAAAATCAGTCATTATGCCTATTCAATTCAATCAACAAATGTAAATAAAAGTTTCAATATTACAAGCTCAATATTTTTGCATCGCAGCTAAAAGGCAACATCAATGAAGCTCGCTTGATTTCAGCGCTGAAATATTCACTCTTTTTCAGCTTTCAAAAGTGTGAGACTGCAATCAGGGAGGATTGAGAATCGATATTAAGGGAAAATAAACTGACGCGGCCAAATTACATGCCTTTCGTTCGTTCACGCGACGAATAAAAACATTCGGTTCACAGATTCACGAAAGACAATTTTCACCCCAGTCTATAGAGGTCTTTAATTACAGAATTATGTGTTGTATATTGTGAACGAAGGCTGTACATTCATACTAATATTATAAATGTGAAAGTGTGTTTGTTTGTCCTCCATTCACGGCGAAAGTCATGAACGGATTGATATGATTTTTTTATTGGGGATAGTTTAATGTCTGGAGAGTGACATAGGCTACCTTTTATACCGGAAAAACATCTTATTCCCACGAGAAAAAACAAAGTATATAATTTTTTGTTCTTGTTTCACGTCGAAAGGAACCTAAAAGTAGCGACATGATTTTTTAACAGAGATGATTTAAGGTCTGGAGTGTGACATAGGCTACTTTTTATCCCGGAAAAACATGTCATCCCCACGGGGGAAAAGTATAACATTATTTTTTTTCATAATTTTTAACGGGGAAAATTTATGGTCTGGAGAGTGACTTATGACTACTTTTTTCCACGGGATAAAGAGATTCCCGTGGGAAAAATTATTGACATTTTCCCTTGACCACGCGGGCGGAGCAGCGGGTAACAGCTAGTATTAAATATGTGGGTGGTTATTAAATTAACATGAATAGATTGCTAATTTTATAAGATGACCTGCATGTATACTGCGTAGCGTGACTTAATTTAAACTTTGTATGTCGAATGGGAAAAAAGTATTTTAATTTCGACTGGTTAGATTATTTGTAAAATTATAAAATTTATGTAACTGTATAAAAATAGTCTTAAATCCCAGATACAACAGCATTTACGTAATACATATTCCACATACAGGATTATCGTAGTAGTAGAACGTAACGTAGAAGTAGTAGCGTAGATTGGAGGGAATTGAACAAATCACTATTAAACGTAAACTAATTTCACAGCAGAAAGATAAATAGTTATAATGATTTATTTAAAACTGACAAAAAGTCTAAAAGGAAAACATAATTTTTCGTTTGTAAATAGTTAGGCAATTAAAATTTATAAAAATAAATAACAATTAAAAAACTTACGATTAAGTAAATAGAAACAGCCCGCATGAAACCCTTCGTGTGAGAAGAGAATTTTTGCGTAAACTGAGCAAAAAGTTCAAACATCATGCGGGCTTTATAGGAACTAGGCAGAATATACTAATATCGATGATACAGTTACTAAGTAATACGAACCAGTGTTTACTATGAAAAATTCGAAAAAAAAAAATTTTTTTTGATGTTACTTCTACGCTGTTAGTGAAGTACGGCTCATTTCGATCGAATTAAATCCGAAAAGCGAGGGAAAAGCCGATAACTTCAGAGACATATGTCAAGTTCCATACCTAGTAAAAATATATTATCAGAGAGTATATAATCATATACGTTTTAATAAATAAATAAATAAATAAATAAATATATAGGGACAATTCACACAGATTGAGCTAGCCCCAAAGTAAGTTCGAAACTTGTGTTATGAAATGAAATGAAATGAAATGAAATGAAATGAAATGAAATCGTTTATTTCAGAAATTAGACCTTCACAGGCACTTTTTCTTGTCATATACAATTTGTATATATGTATAAAGAGAATATACTACGTTATATACTACCACCATTTCGGACACAAGCAAAATGGCCACCGGTAAAAGAAATGGCGAAAGAAACCCGGTTACGGCCTTTTTTGTCATTTAGCAATTTTTTTTTTTTTTTTTTTTTTTTTTTTTTCTGTTTTTTTCTAACCCTTATAGTTTAGGCCCTGCGTTGATATGTCAGTCAGTCAATCAGTCGGCTTCTCCTTTTATATATATAGATTTTGTCCAGAAAGTGTCGCACAGATTGAGGAAAATATTAAGATTACCGTGACATGATTGGCGGTGATATGAGCTCGTCTAAATAAATCGAAGTAAAAATGATCAAAGAAATGTGATTATTGTAGACATGCTTACGAGTCTCTCATTCTTTTTGTGTATTTTCTTTTACTTTTACTGAGTATGAAATAAAACTCTTCGAATATTGAATACGCGATTCAATATTAATATGAAATTCGGTATCATGTCTTTTTAATTCTTAGTATAATGTTTTAGATTAATTTTAGTATACTTAGTTTATTTTTATATATTTTTGTATAATTGAAAAAAAAATGTATATATTACCTGTTTCATATCATAATAAAGTAGGTAGGTATCTAATTTAAAGTTTTAAAGAAAATTAATTTTTTATTTTTATTTATTCGCTACATTCAATGAGCAGTTTTCTTTTAGATATTTAATAGCTTTCCTAAACACTCGATAGATGGCGCAGCCTGGAATTTTTGGTAAAAAGAGTGGGTGGGTGGAGTGACCTTTTTGCTACAAAGTCGTCATTTATTTTAACATTTTAAAAAAGTTTGAAGAAAGTATAACGACAATGTATTATTAATTAAATTATGTAAGTAACAACTGGTAAAAAGTAGGTTACAATGTTCATAGAATACAAACAAACTTCAATCAATGCTTCAGAAATGACAAAAGATAGAAACAGAAATTAATCAAATTGACATTTGGTCAGTTCTTTCTTGCCACAGGCTAAATATTTGGCCTCAACAATACCAAAAAATAATGCTAGCGCCATCTTTTGATGATTTTAAAAAGCAACTGATTATACCTAAAATAAAACTGCTCATTAAAAGATTACCAAAATAATTGCCTAACACCTCCGTCCATAGTTTCTTGTAACTGTAGTAAACACTCTAATCTTTTTAAAAAACCCTCAGTACATTATTCTCCTATATTTTTATCTTAGGTTTACATCGTAAATACTCGTAACATTTTCTCAGGACATGTTATTGTACAAATCCTTACCGAAACCCAGGGCCTTTGTACGCATTCATTACAATTTTTCGTGGTAACAAGTGAACCGAACATATATCACTAAGATATTGCTTGACGTAACAAATAAATCTTAAGGTTTTAACGTGTGTTATAATGGCCTTATCTGCATTGTTTGCATGTAGGGTTGACAAAATTTATGTAATAAGTACATTATTGTGTAAAACACAACTAGGTTTTAACTCATTTTAATGCAGTCAGCAATAGAAGTGGCGAGGAGCTCGATGGCGTCGCTGTGTGTCGCACTCTAATATAAACACGCAAGTTAAGCGACGTCGACCCTAGCCAGCGTTTGGAAGGGTTTCGTTATCTCGAGCTTCTCCGTGCTTCGGAGGGCACGTTAAGCCGTCGGTCCCGGCTGTTGTCGATGGATGACGGTTTGAAAACACCGGCCTCTGCCAATCCGCATTGGAGCAGCCTGGCAGAATACGCTCTAATCACCTTCGATTGAAGGGAGACCCGTATCCCAGCAGTGGGATGATTATGGGTTGATATGATGAATAGATACAGTGATCCAAGAAGGTTTGTATATCTATGATACTAATCTATACTTCTATACTAATATTATAAAGAGGTAAAGTTTGTGTTTTTGTTAAATTGTAAGGGGTAATCTCGGGATCTACTGAACCGATTTAAAAAATTCTTTCACCAATAGAAAGACATTGCTGAGTGTCATAGGTTATATAAAAAACCAAAAAATAAAAAGGCTTTTAACATTATGCCCAACGAAGTGGGCACAGGTCAGCTAGTAATATTATAAAGATTTTTGGATATTTGTTTGTAACGAATAAAACCAAAAACTACTAGACCGATTTCAAAAATTCTTTCACCATTGGGAAGGTACTTTGCCCCCGGGTAACATAGGCTATATTATATTTTCAAAAATTTTGGGCTCCATAGTTAAAATCCGTGCGAAGCCGGGGCGATCCGCTTGTAGTATAATTATAAATTAAGGCTGAGTTGCACCATCTTACTTTAACAATAACAAACAACGAAATTTCAGTTAAAGTACCGGTTAGGCTAAAAATGAGTTGCACCAGTTGACAAATAGTTAAATGACGTCATAACTTTAACCTTAACCGTAACCGCTCACTTTTCGCTGGTTAGTGCTATTGTTAGTGTTAAATTATCCGTCAAACTGTCAAACGCGTTGAAGTAAAACAAACACACCGAACTGTCAAAAATTTGACACTAGTGGACAGCGCTAGATGATGATGCCATATTTAAAAATGTTACCCCCAACCAATTTGGGGTAAATCACACCTCATTTGACTTGCAACACTTTTAACTTTAACAAAGCTAATGAATTCGCCGGTGCAACACATTTTGCTGTATCCGTTAAAGTCAGCGTTACTGTTAGTGTCAAATTTAACACAAATCTTTACTATGACTTCTAATATGGTGCAACTCAGCCTAAGAGAAACTATTGTTCAATTTAATATTGTAGTGAGCAACTCATTGGTAGCGCTCTTAGAGTTGGTGGTGTTCATATTCTTTCCATCTGATGCCGCTTGTTTGTCTGACGTATGATATGAAAAAAAAAAATTGATATCATAAACATCATTTTATTTGTACAAACAAACAGTACGACGTGCTTTGAATTTATTTAATTGGTGACACATCCTTCTGTCTCCGATCGGTATGGTTACCCGTCCTAACCGCCGCTACAACAAAGGGTACATTTAACTCAATCATGGTAATGTTTATACACCCTCGTGATCATACACGTATTGTATGTTTTATATAGTGTTTTTCTCCGACTGTGAAGAGTAATGGTGCGTAAATCCATATCCATACTAATATTATAAATGTGAAAGTCTGTTTGTTTGTCCTCCCTGCACGTCGAAAGTAATGTACGGATTGATATGATTTTTTAATTCGAGGTAGTTTAAGGGTTTAAGAGTGACATAGGCTACTTTTTATCCCGGAAAAACATCTCATTCCCACGGGGAAAAAAGTAAAACATTATTTTTTTTATTTTTTAACGGGGACATTTTAAGGTCTGGAAAGTGGCATCAGGCTACTTTTTTCCTACAGGATAAAGAGATTCCCATGGGAAAAGGCGTTCTAAAGTATATTTTAGATAGAATATGCTTTATTTGCAATACACAACAAAGTAATACATTACATACAGATCGATGCATTTACACGAATAACGTACAGACTAGACATGCATGATGCAACTAACTTACTCGTATTTTTTTTATTTTTTTTATTTTTTCTCAACTGGTATAATGACATTGACGGGCCAAAAAGAAAACTAATTTACTATTATTAACTAACCTATGTAGCCTACATTTATTATTTATTTATTTATTTAAAGTTTTTCAATATTGGATACATATAAATATTTTAGCATCATTAAAAACAGATCAAATGTTCCAACAATTAAAGAAGAACACAACATGCGTAACATTTTTTTATGTCATACCTACTTCCGGATCTCTCACTCACCGAACGAAACGCATTGCTGCTTCACGTCGATATTCTGTGAGAGCGTGGTACTGCCCTGGTTGAGTTAGCCCATTTCATAATAATTGCTCTACGACTCCAAATAATAACTAATCTAGCTTATGTACTAACATACAATCTTTAAATACATAAAACCTGAGATATCTAGTGTGAATTTACATTATGTTTGCGGTTTACATGTATCAAAGTTAGCTAAAAGAGATTTCCTATAAAGGTACATTGACAAGCTATATTTAAACATGTAAGCAATCCATGATTACAGTTCAAAGTTGCTATTCAATGGAATACTCCTTTGGGACGAATCCCAACTTCGAGATGTATATGTTGACGTGGTAATCGATACACAAACCTGGTGTAGCCGGTTCCACATAGAGTGCTAGTCCCTCAGATTCAATTTAAACTTCCACGATCCATGGACATAAAGTAGGTACAGAACATTCCACGTAAACACTAACATTTTTGTAGTGTTTTAGAGCTAAAACTACTATAATTAGGCAAAACATCGGGCGTCCGTTGGTAAATAATAATCTCTAAAATTGTAA
The DNA here is from genome assembly GCA_905163395.2 of Endotricha flammealis. Classification (NCBI taxonomy): domain Eukaryota; kingdom Metazoa; phylum Arthropoda; class Insecta; order Lepidoptera; family Pyralidae; genus Endotricha; species Endotricha flammealis. The sequence continues at coordinate 4,956,388 of LR990864.1, read as the reverse complement.
GAAAGATTTGAAAAACACTTTTTGAACGATATACTCACAAAAAAGAATCAATTACAACCTAATTCTTGAGACAAGAACGTTTGAACTTAAATAAACAAACTCTAAGCTTTAACGATTATGTATAAACAATTTGGATTGTATTTTCACTGTATTGGTTTTCAAAGGAAACGACCCTAGTATATTTGTTTGGTTTCTTTTAGAATTTACGTCAATTGGTTTTAATGAGTAAACAAATAAAATAAATAAAATATCGGCTTGAGATAAAGGTGATCTACCACTGCGTATCATTCAATGTAAAACCTTACTTACATTTCTCTGTATTTGCTTTAAAGGGCAGCGCACTGACTCATTAGATGTTAAAGTAGTACCTTAGTATAAACAGTCAACAATAGACATAATCTAGAGTAGAGAACTAAGTACAAAGTTTTTTATTTGTAATAATTTAAGCGTAATTATAAAACTTTGTATTTTTTTATTTTTATATAGGGACAATTCATACAGATTGAGATAGGCCCCAAAGTAAGTTCGAAACTTGTGTTATGGGATACAACTCAACGATATTATATTTTTACTAGCGAAACCCGCGCAACTTCGTTTGCGTGTATCCCCCTTTCCCGTGGGAATTTTGGAATGTATGATACTTTAAAACCTTCCCCTTGAATCACTCTATCAATTAAAAAAAACCGCATCAAAATCCGTTGCGTAGTTTTAAAGATTTAAGCATACAAAGGGACATAGGGACATAGGGACAGAAAAAGCGACTTTGTTTTATACTATGTAGTGATAACAAATACATACGTATTAAGTCGGCGTAGTGTATTTATATTAAACGAAATATACCACAAATGGCAAACAAACGTACCGGGGGTATCACTCACGCGTTGAGCCTCCCAATCCCAAGTGGAGCTCTGGAGACCTTACTCACCGTAGGAACACAACATGGCCGAGACCAATGCTATTTGACTACGATCTTCTGTAAGGATTTGAGCGGATTATCCGTTGTACCTCTCTTAAAATGCACTTTAATGAAATTATTTGTAGTGATCTTCCATCAAATAGACCTCTTGCTTGTTTGCCTGTTGTATGTCATAAAAAACTATCAACAGCGACAGTGGGTTGTCAATTTGATTTACAGTTATAGCATTACAAGCAATTTAAAAATTCAGTTTAACATTGTTAGCGAAAAATGTTGATATTCGATACGAAGATTGAATGGAATGCATTCAGTTCACCTCGTTTAAGTTGTACGGCAAATTCTATTTAAAGTGCAATGGGTGTTTTCATTGTATGAGAAATGATATCGTGTTGCTTTTCAATTCATTTCGTAAACTACTATGGTATGCAACACAGTTTTCATCCATTTTTTTTTGTATGAAGTCAAAAAATGCCATACTGCATGTCCCGCCGCTTGGGAAAGCGATGGGGTCTGTCGGGCTCTCCCCTCCTAACGACACTTGAGGGGTATACCGACTAAAACCTCACTGACTACCCCCTCTTCCGCCGTATGATTGGCAGGGTCGCGGGAACTGGCGATACTTCCGCAACCCCAATGAAATTAGAATGAGCCCTAGCAAATTTGTTTTTAAGCAATCACTTCGAGAGTTTTTCCTCAAAGAACCTTAAGTTTTTACTTTGTTTTTTTTTTCCCATTTTTTTTCTTGTCACCTCTCGTTCAGTCGTCGATACAGACATGTCTGATTATTTAATTACGTATAGTATATACCTATAATATATAAGTTTCTTATTTTATTTATATTATTATGTGTGTTAATAACCAGTAGATTAACTTTAATTTTATCCCTTCAACAATATTTCTGCCTTACCCGATGGTTGACTGGTAGAGAATGCCTTAAGGCATTAAGTCCACCAATTGTACTTTTCTTTGTACATTATAGATTTAAAAAAAGCCACCGGCGGCTGTCCGTAGACCTACTCTTCGTGGCTCAATAAGCAGCGCGCTCAAACGTCAAAGAAAAGTTAAAAAGGGAGTACGAAGCAGGGGGTATTAGGCTTTCGGTTCTCTCACTAATCATACAAAACGTAGCGGCACATCACCGATATTTTACGTCGATATTCTGTTATAGGATGGTACTGCCCGGTCGAGCCAGCCTTATTGACAAGTCACTACCATAGTAGTGGCTGGGCTCTACCACTCTAAGTGACTATGTTCTACCACTGTATCTATACATCTCATCACATAAGTCACCGTTTAAGTCCGGCCCAAAATAATGCAGCGCAAACAAGAAATAATAATCGATTGTCTCACACATTTCCAAATAGTGCATAACCTAGATAACTAGTTACATAATCAGGAAATCGATTCATCGTATAGCCGTAAACCCCCGTAAACACGTGACCCGCTCTCAAATACTCGGATAACACCGGAGATTAGGTAGAACGACTGTCGGAAAATCGAGAGATCGATTGTATTGATGTCGTTGAACTCAATCGATTATACTTAAAAACAGGACAAACACTACTGTAATAAACGATAAACAGCTTATCGTGTATAAGTTTGAGGCATAGAAGGCATTTTCATAGAAATATTGTTATTTTATCATAACTTTAAAAAAAAAATGCGTATTTAGGTCCGGTGGCTAGATACCTATGACCCAAGAGCTGCGGGTTTGAATCTTACTCATTACTACTGTATTTTATTATTTGAAAATAATAATTAATATTTGAATTATATCATTTGTTTCCTTAGAGAAGTTTTCTTTGAAAAGTAAAATGATATGCGACAACCTCTGTCTATAAATTCATTCCAAAATTATTTTTCTTTATATTTTTATAAATCTTCTTGCCCTTATATTCAAATTACTTCAACATTTCGTTGAGTTTTCAGAAAACATTTTGCATCATATTTCTACATTAACAAATGATGGGCTATATAGTACATTTGAACAGGGATAAGACGCAACACAAAGAATTACTTACCGGGCTCCCGGGGGTGGCGGCCGGATGAACCCAAAATTATACATTTATGGCAACGGAAAGTAACGTAGACGCGTTATTTCAATTGTTACGGTGTAGTCCTGGAGCCTGTCTTGTTCAACGCCCCAAAATAGAATGTCCAATTTGCAAAATGTCAAGTGGTTGCAAAATGTCCAAATTGCAAAATATCCAAGTCTCAAAAGCAATTAATTAAATGAAAAATTTTACTTTTTAAATATAATAAATGATAATATTTCTGAAATACCTCCAGGCATAAATTTTCCACTTTTTGCAGCTGTGTGTTTTATTTTTTTTATTGAAGACTATACATATAGGACATAATCTTCACCATTCGTAAATAATGCACCTATTTCCAAAATACATTTTCGCATTTACATGAGTACTTATACATAGTTTATTTCTTTGCTGATTAATAATAAAAACTGTTACAGTAAAAAGAGTTTTCATTTATTTAATTGCTTTTGAAACTTTGACCTTTTGAGACTTGGACATTTCGCAACTTGGACATTTTGCAACTTGGACATTTTGCAACTTAGATATTTCACAACTTGGACATTTTGCAACTTGGACATTTTGCTACTTGGATATTTCGACATTTTGCAAATTGGACATTCTGAGACTAAAGGAAAAATGCGAGCGGCATGCATGTGCAGTCAGCTAATAAAAGAGATACTGGTTAAGGCCGTTAAAATTATTCAAGTTTTCTAAATTTACACGAATTTTTATTTATTAAGGGTATTCACATGTACTAAGTAATTACAGTGTCTTTTGACAATATCTTTATATTAGTGCATTTCTTAATGGCATTAAAAATCTTGTTTTTTTAGGATGCGTTTAGATTTTCAAATTCTCGCGGAAGAACTTAATCGATAATCTGCGAGACCTGTCGCTAAATGTTGCAAATACGCATGAAAAGAATAACATCTCGTAAATGTTGTCTGGCAAGCTGTCGCGAGTGTACTTGCTTGCAATTTATTGCAGAGTTAGTAATTGCTTGAACAGAGTGGCAAAAACATTATGACGATTCGCAAGAGCTTGTAATAGGCCTATTTGAATAAAAAAAATACTTTGACATTTTTATTATTTTTTAACTTGTAATTATCATAAACTCTAATGTATATCTCCGGGACAAGCAACGCTGTATTGAAGCTCCTATCGTAAATTCATTTTACATAATGAAGTGGCTTTGCTCCTTCCTAAGACTGTTTTTATTTTATGCTAAAGGTATACATTACTGTAACCATCATTAAAATAAGTCCTTCCTTAAAATTCCGGCATTTACCAATTTTAATAAACTATATTTTTGTTGCTGTATCATACCTCTTCATAGGTTTCCGTTTCCACCATATATTTTCGTCAAATTCGTACATGTCGATGTTGGCGGTGTGAGCTTTTGGCCGTGAGAGCTTGAGGGCAAATCAAATCAAAAATACTGTATATATTAAATATTGTGTCCTTGTGTGTTAAATATAAAATAAATAAGCTACTCTATAAACTACCACCATTTCGGAAACAAAGCAAAATGACCACATATTATAAAAGAAATGGCGAAAGAAACCCATTATACGTTAACCCAGTGGGCGTGGGCTGTGAGAGTCTGACGGAGAGTCTGAGGGCGTTAAGAACCGTTTGGCGGTTATAGACGTTTTGCGACGAGAGCCGTTTGGCGGTAAGAGCCTTACGCTTCCGCAATTGGCTCGGTATTAGTAGTAAAGTCTAACTTCATTTAATTTTGTTTATTAAACTATATGTAGAGCATCCTAATGTTAGAGATGTCAATACCTTTGCGCATAGGTATACTCTATTCGCGCAATCTTATTATAACGCCATCAAAAATACTTTATCTGTAAAAAATACCATGCATTATGTCCCTTATGTGCCAGAAAATAACCTCTGAAATTCAGATAAATGTTATGACGGCTCTATCCCTTAGCAAATCTGTGCTCAGGAAGGTACGTAATAGTACGTATTATGTTGGTCTATCTCAACTGGTCATTTATTCACACATAATTTGTGAGGGGAATTGAACCGAACTATTGGATGCATCTGGACAGTCTCTATGGATTACTCTATAAGTCTATACAATCATGTAATAAAAGTAGACATAGGTTACAACCCTCTGCGCCCTCAATCTTTGTTAATACATCAACTTTAAGAAACTAATGTCAGATTTAAATTTAATATTGGTTGTGGTGACCATATTCAGAAAATAGAACAGGAAACGTACTTCTTGACTTTTCAGGTAGTGACAGGCTTATCCCAGGGTCATCTTACCCCGCCAGATCGAAACCGCGTCCTTAGGCGCTGGAGATAGGATTACTAATACTCGTGCTGTTTTTTTTTTTAGCAAATTCCTATGGGTATTCAGACAATGAAATACCGCAATCACGACCTATAATTTGATACACAGTAAACTTCGACGAGTTATAGGTCCAATACAAATTCCCAGTGCGGTTGAAGTTTTTCAATTTAACTATTATAATTGTTGGTAGAGTGGATGTTAATTGGTGTTCGATGCTGCCGTCAGCAGTTACTGATAGAATGGCCGAAGTCTTGTAAGTTTGCTGTTCTTACAACTAAAGATGTAGTGTATCTAGATGTGACTGGAGCATTTTAAACCTTTCATGTTTTATTGGCTTTCAAAAAAGACTATCTGTTTTTTTTAAGGCACTGCTTCTCAACAGACCATTCACGTCGAAGATATAGTAGGGTTAAAAAAAATTTGACGTGCAGAAGTCCTGTAAATATATAGGTTTAAACTTTAAAGACTTTTATTCTGATTAAGACATGAAATACATCACTTACATGAGAACATAGGTATTTTAAAAATAATATAATAAAATACGCAAAATAAATTATTTTATTTATATGTCGGATAGCCTAGCGGTAATTCGATGTGCAATTCAACATCACAAGGGCGTAACGAGGGTAGTCGTGATATGAGAGAAACAACAGTTTTAGTTTTACTTAAAGAATGTTTATTCAATTTACTAGCACTTCGGAATGACCACTGATGGAAAAGAAATGCCGCAAGAAAAACCTCAGTCTAGGTCTTTTTTCTCAATCGCTGTTACAACACAAGTTTTATTAGGTACAGTTTCTTAATATGACTCAATACAGAATAGACACTAGGTAAAACGCGACAGTTCCGTGACTACGAGTACAACTCTCTATGGCGCTCGACAACGAACTGTGTCCAGTCGACCCCGCCAACCGCCACGGCTCCGCCCAAGCGCGCCAAAGCAACGTTTTCTCAACACGCCGCTAGATGGCGCACCCTCGCTTTGCTTAGCGTCCATGTCCATACTCATGACCGTATGCGACACTGCGACATATATTTAACCATCCGCTCACATTAACATATTCAAGCGACTGCTCGTTAATCTATATCTATACTTATATTATAAAGAGGAAAGATTTGATTGTTTGTTAGTTTGTTTGTTTGTTTGCATTGAATAGGCTCCGAAACTACTGGACCGATTTAAAAAATTCTTTCACCAGTAGAAAGCTACATTATCAGGGAGTGTAATATAGGCTATAGCTTTTCCCGAAATTCAATGTGGTTCCCACGGGAACGGGTCCGGAACTTCACGCGGACGAAGTCACGGGCAAAAAGCTAGTTTTAGTTATAAAATTGTGCAATTTAAATCTGTCAAAAGTCCTGCCGAACTATGCGAACTGCCGGTGGTTTGAGAACGTTAGTAGGACAAAAGTATAGTTAGGAGATCTCAGATTTGGGATATTGGTTCTCCTTTAAACGAAGGAGATAAAAGGAGAACCCATATCCCAAATATGAGATCTGCCCATTTAACAGTCTATTAACTTGGCATAGGTCAATATTTTAAGACCATCTAATTATTGTTAATCGATTTGCATTAACGACTATCTTTCATCGACAATATAAGGGCTGATACCTACCTTAATGTGCCCCATGAAACATTGACGATCTTAAGCGCCACTGCAATTTGTGGAATTCATATTTATTTAGATTTTAATAGGTACGGCGCTTTTCTCATTATAATAGGACTCGGTAAATTGCTGTTTCCAGTAAGCTACAAGTCTATGTTAGCCTTTGAATAATAAATCAGTCAGTTGAGGCGTTGCGTTGGGCGCTCTCCGAGTTCAATTGATAGCGATCTGTGAAAGAGAAGCGAAGAAATTCCTTCTAGTGAAATCTTATAAAATTGTTTGTTATTACTAGAGTTCTACTAATTTTCTTATTTATGTATTGCCGAATGGTAGTTTTTGTTTAATCAAAATACATTTTTTTCATATTTTCGTTAATTTGATTCATTAAGATTTTCTGGATTCCGCTTGATAGTGAATCAAAACCTAAGGGTTGGGGGAAGATACTGATTTACATGGACCGATTCTGACACAGCAAATCGTGAAAATTTTATTTTATATTTCTTTCAAATTATTTATATTATCATTTATTTGGTCATCAATGTGAACGGACGTATTTATAAAATTAAATAATCGCGCATAAAATTCGCGGCCTACATATACATTAGTAATAATTCCGAGTCATGCGAATTTAGTTTTAGTGCATAATGTGTAGTAAAGTGTAACAAGACAATAACTTATCAAAATGCAAGAAGGTAGTCCCTTCAATAGGAGTGGCCTTATTCGCCGCAGTCCTCCGCCTACACCGAGCCACCAACCAATGAATGCTGGACTTGAAGTTATATCAACATCAGAGGTATCAAATTGGATGAAGACAATCGAGCAGGCCCTGACAGAGGTTTGCAACATATCCTCTGAAGGAAAGTTGAACACTGACCAAAAACTCAGGATCAACAACCTCTGTCGCAAAATCTCTCACGGGACTTCACAAATGGCTGTTCAGTACCAATCTCTTAAGGCTAAAGCTGTCAACGCACATACAACCATTGAAGCCCTCGAAGACAAACTCGATCTTTCCCAGCGTCTCCATGACCTTAAGGAACAGATTAAAGAATCTGCAAAACCCAGCACAGGATCAGTGTCTTTCGCTGATATGGTGAAGAAAAGCACTGATAAATTTATACGCCCAAGTAATGCAAGTGCTGTAGTCATTTACCCTAATGACAAACTTAAATCGAGTGGAGACACTAAAAACCTTGTCCAAAAAATTATAAACCCTGAGCAAATGAAACTGCATGTGAGAGGAGTGCGAAAAACAAAGAACAGACAGCAAGGAAGACGTGGAGAAGCTAAAGCAAATAGAGCAACTAGCAACCTCCGGTCTTACGGTTGATGAGCCTCATAAACGCAAGCCAAGGATTATAGTTATCGGTGTGCCCACAGCGATGCAGGAGGCAGATGTTCTAAAATGCATTTACCAGCAAAACTTGACGGAAAAACTACAGGATACGTCAATTGAGGTCTTTTAAAAAAAATATTAGATTAAGCCATAAATCGTGGAAGAAAGACGCCGAGACCTGCAATTTTGTAATTGAAGTACCTGCACTATATCGAAAAGCCCTGATAACCCAGGAGAAAGTTTTCGTGAACTGGTCATCGTACCCTGTCAGAGACTTCACACTTGTCACGAGATGTTTTCAATGTCAGCAATATGGACATGCGGCCAGAACATGTCGGGAGACAACCATAACATGCGATCACTGTGGAAAACTGGGACATCCGACAAAAGAGTGCACTAAGAAAGCAGAGCCCCCGTGTTGTGCCACCTGCTTGCGCTTTAAGGTCGTACCAACAAATTTCGCTAAAACTTAGCTGTTTTTCAAGTGGTCTCTACTCCTAGCTACCATAACGAAAAACCACCAAAAAAATATATGTTGTACTATAATCATTGTACTACATTTATGTTGTTCGAAATTTGAAATTACTGAATATTTATGGAGTAATAAAATATTTAAGGAACCTAGTAATCAAAGAAAGAATGCGATTCAACTTGGGTATTTAAGCATCGATTCGTGTAAAATTTACATTAATTTATAGGCAATAATATTATCTACTTATTTGTTGTTTGGTTTTTGAATTTGAGTGTATTTCTACCAAGTCACAAGCAATTTTCCGTCAATTACGTGATTTCTGGATAGCGGGTGACTGGACACAAGGTAATCAGTGCGCTCCCACGCTTTCGGATGGATGGACGTGTGCCAAATTTTCGCTGCACCATGCATGCTCTCGATTTTTTATTATTATGACGAAAATATCCAAATATAAAAAATATCAACTTTTTGTTTCGAAAATATTTATTGTGTTTTCGAAAATATCCAAATATAAAAAATATCAACTAAAAAAATACAATAAATGCATGAAAGTTATTTATCTTTATAAAATAAATATTTTATTTTATTTTTTAAAAGATAAATAACTTTCATGCATTTATTGTATTTTTTTTTGTTGATATTTTTTATATTTACATATTTTCGTCATACAGATTCATACAGATTGAGCTAGCCCCAAAGTAAGTTCGAAACTTGTGTTATGGGATACTAACTCAACGATATTATGTTTTATAACAAATACATATATAGATAAACATCCAAAGACCCGAGGCCAATCAGAAAAAGTTCGTTTTTCATCATGACCCGACCGGGATTCGAACCCGGGACCTCCTGGGTGGCGGTCTGGCGTGGTAACCATTACGCCACGGAGGTCGTCAAACCAAATACGTTGAATTATATATTATGACGTATATTATTTTAATCCACGATAATGATTGTGGCTCATTACGGCGGCACATACAATATTTAAATTTCGACACTGCTCCTATTGGTTACATGGTGTTTTGGTATATTCAACAAATCGCTAGTTTTAGTCCAGTGTCTCCTGGTTCGATCCTTAGGTTGGTGTTCATGCTTTTTGATTTTTAAACTTTTTTTTACAATATAATTTTATGTTTTACTTTTTACCTACCTACAATTGCAAGCAGTAAAAAACTATAATAAAAATATGTAATAAAATGCATAATTTTTTTTAAATAGGAATCTGAAATTGTCGAAGTATTTTTATACACATTAAAATTATATTTTTCTTTTTATCTCTTTTTAGACGAGAATAAAAAGAGATAAAACGAAAAATATTATTTACTAATGTGTATAAAAATAGACAATATCAGATACCAATTTAAAATTTTGAGGACATTTTTATTATAATATTTTTTTACTGCTCGTACGTAACTTATTGTTAGGTAGGTAAAAAGTAAAACATAAAATTATATTGCTAAAAAGAAGTGTAAAAATCAAATAAAAAACATGAGCACCAACTAAGGATTGAACTTGGATACTAGACATTATTTACCACAAAGCCATAGTAAACAATAAGAGAAGTGGCGAAATATAACTATGTATTGTATGTCGCAAATAAAATTATGATATAGATTACGTTATTTATTTGACTAGTAGTGCCTTTCATACCATACTAGTGGCCAGTGGGTGCCTGCGGCTTCGCCTGCGTGGAGTTTGGTTTTTCTAGTTTTACGCATTTCTGGGATAAAAAGCACAACTCTAAATGTTGACTCGAGATCTCCGTGTAAAATTTCATCAAAATTCATTCTTTAAATTCAGTGGTTTTTGCGTGATACGGTATAATACGCAGACGTACAGTTTTTTTTGTTGAAAATGACTATTTTGGTACTGTATCGATAGTAAAATCCAGCCGATCAATATTTCAAAAAAATCTGTGAAAACCGGTACAACACGAGTTGTAGCAAAATGACCTTTTTCATTGAATGTGAATCAGAGAAAAATAATTTTTCTGTCTAATCCATATTTTGATAGGGCTTATAGTTCCTGAGATAGTATGGTACAACTAGAGCAAAAAACGGGTTTTGTTAAATAATTTTGTGTAACCAACCAAATACGACATAACATACATCGCCTGCAAAATTTCATTTGCAATGTTAAGATTTGTTTTTAATAATATATATTTAGTTCTATCATAATTCATATATCATTTTAAAAGTGTCAACTGATATTGTTTAGTTCTAGAGGTCTATGGAAAGTGTTCAAATATTTTAATAATTGGTTTCTCAACTAGATGTCGTTAATATTACCGCGCCGCGCGTCATTGCCAGCCCTCTAGTGGTGAAAAAGGCAAGGTTTTTAACAAAACTTAGTACTACAAAAGGCTCAATAGATGTCAAGTTTTTGGCATTTTATGTAATATTAAAGCGGGGTGAAGGGGTGAAGTAACGTTACTTAGAGGTCAAATCTTCAAGGTCATCGGCTATATGGAGCCCCTTAAAAAGCCTAGCAACCTTAGGTCTGGTGATCCTGACTGCCCAGCAAAACTAATGGCCGAAAGGAGGTATATTAACTCCATTGATTACGAATCCGCCTAATAGTTTATTTTAGAACTTAATTCTTTCTGTTTTTTATTGTTATTACCTGTTATACCTTTTAAATTTAAATTACATAAGTTGTGTTTATTTAGTATAGCTTCTTTGACATTTTTTATGAACATGACATACATACAGTATTCGCATCAGCAGATTGTAAACTGTGACAATATCAATGTAAAATTTTAGAGTGTCAGCGTTTTGTGTATTATACGATATTTATTTTATCTTACCTTTTAATTTAATTGATTTATTAACTTGTGTTTTTTCGCATTAGTTACATTTTTTTTTTCCTTAGCGATTGTTTATTGTTTTTGAAATAAGTTTAGCTTTCTATAGCCTGAAACACAGGAGTTTTTACATCCTAGCTCAGGCACCTTAATATTCTATTCCTATTTTAATTATTTACTGCCTAAATTGTTTAAGTTATACAATAAGTGATTTATTTATTTATTATATTTTTTTCCAAAAATATTTAAAAAAACGGGAATTATTTCATTTGCAACCGAAATTAATTTGACTGCGACTGACAGGTGCCTGCGCTTCCTGTCTATCGTGCCGATAGGTCTCACTTCTGGATTCCATTACTGCTCAATATCAGGAGGGGTGGGGTCTTGTTTTGGCTAAATAAAATAAAAATATTTTAATAAATTAGGATACTTAAATCGCGCGGTAGATCTGACTCATGAACGGTCTATTCCAATTAGAAGCAGCTTTGCGAGATTTATCAGGATTACGAATTGCTCTAACTTTGAGAGTAAGTAATTAATGAGTTGATACCAAAACGGGTCAGGTACAATTTGAAAAAACACATTTATGCATATTATGTAGGATATTTATAGATAGAATAAGCTATAATTGCATAACACATACAGAAAAAAAACAAAAGGCAGTAGGTACAGACTAGTGTATTTGCAACAAGCGGCCCTATTTGCCGACAGCAATCCTTTCAAGGTAACCTTATGGTAAAAATAAATCACGGTATAGAGATCACTAATAATAATTATGTAATACTGTGCTGGCTGTGATGGTTGATTCAGGACTCGCTTGACTACACTGGTTAATTGAGACAGAGGCTTGAATTTGACTGTTGACACAAGGTGATACAAGGGGTAACTTAGGGTGGAGGCAGAAGAATATTTCAAATACCAACGGCGGCATCCACGGGCGAAGTTAGATGGTCCACTGCTCAGCCACCAACCCGCATTGGACAAGAGTGGTGGACTTTCATGTCCAAAAACACATCTTACATATCCATCAATGTAAGGAATTCATGAAAGGGGGATAGCCTGATTGAGTAAAGGTAATAATAACGAAAAGAAAAACTAACAAGGAGCCATGAATAGAGGTCATTAAAAATGTGTTTGCCGGCAGTTTTAATAAAAGTTTCTACGGTGCAAGGGTTTCTTAAATAAAAACATGTACTTTCTAGTTAATATCAAAGTTTTCTCTTGAGTATAATAGTGTAAATTAGATTGGGAGCAACCATCCACTAAGTGTCTGGCGATTAAGTTTAAGCGTTCACTCCTTTTGCAAGTGTTTTTCCGCGATTAGCACGTAGCTATCGAACGTATTTTTATCTTATAAACTCCTATTCTTTTCTTTATTTAAACATCGTGTAGTGCGTGTCGGGCCACACACAGTGTAGGGTTCCGTAGTTACTATGCTTTGCTTGCAAATAAGTGCAATGTCAAATTATATGATTTGTACGCTTTCTTTCGAGAAATTTGATTTTACAAGTTCGTAGGTAGGTTGCGAAGATCATGTGCGTGGCTCGACACACACTTGCCCGCTTTTTTGGCATCAATCATTGTATGTACGGTTCAGTAGGCAGAGTCTTTTATGATGAAATCACACGTTAACGATAATTTTACAGCACCATTACAAGTGTAGGTATTTCCTAGATTGACCGACTACGTAAATCTTGTAAGTTTTACTACGACATAAATCTCACTATGAATGGAGGTCGTAAAACATTTTCTAGTTTATGAGATGACTTCACGTGTAACAGTTAATGAATAATTGATTTAATTATAAGAATAGTTACTTTGAAGGAATTTTAAGGGAAGCAAGTTTTTTTAGGTCATAAGCGGGGAAACAGAAATTTAGATCTTTCTTAATAAACTAAGCTAAAGCTTGCACGTTTTTCGAAAAATATATTTCTTGGTCATGGACGGAAGGCGAAGAAAAATCTGAGGATTGTCACGAGATTTTCCCTCGCCGCCGAACAAATAGTGATATTTAGAAAATATTTATAAACCTGAAAACGCAAATTTAAAAGTACATTCTTACACGAGGATTCGAACCAGGAATTAGTAAGTTTATAAGCTGGCTATCACCCACCCTACTAACATGACACAACTATCTCTATAAATAAAAAAATAATATTTTATGGTCAAGTTTTAAAACAATAATATAACCACAAACTAACCTACAACTAATAATGGAAACATACAACATCTGGCAACCATGAACTTGTAATTACAACAATTATCATAATGTACAATAAATGGGGAACTGTGGCTGTTTCGCACGGTTCTAAAATGTTACGCCATTTACTTGAATTATTATACGTTGACGGAAAATTTGTCGGTTGTGTGTGGCAACTATTTGTGACAACGTGGTGGCAATGTTTGAGAAGCACAATATTGACATTGAGATTGTGAAACTGATTGAACATGCATCACACACGTATCGGGACAAGCCCACCCTTCCCACCGACGTGTCTCCTGTGTAGCCAGGATCAACAACGGCGACCTCAGATTGACAATAAGCGATGAAGCTTATTGACGTCCCGGGGGAGAAACTACATCTGTCTTGGAACTCACAACAAATTTAATCAGAAAGAAGATAGTCGGAGTTGGAAGTATTGAAAGGACTTCACACACCACACGTATGTTAAATATGACCCATGCAGCCAGTATTTGAATGAGAGTTAATTTCTATAGAATGGTATAGTAATTGTGAAACAGGCTTGCTCGACTGGAGAAAAACTCTCCCACAGAATATCGGCGTAATAAATTGAAATGCATATCCCTTTTTTCGTTTCTTCCTATTAAAGGTTGGCAAAGGCTCAGGGACTACCTTGATGTCTCTGTGCTCTATGGGCGAGGGTGATCACTAACCATTAGATGATCGGGATGCTATTTTCCAACCTCTAGCTTGTAATGAAACAACTTTAAACCAGCAGTCCTAATTATGGGCGGCATCTGCTGAATCGTTTCTTCTGGCTTCCTGCTCCACTTCGCAGAAGAATATGTCTGAAAATTTAAATTTATATATTTGTATTAATTATTATTTCATGCAATTATTATCCACAGTTAGGTAACCGAGATGCTGCAGGGTTGCCAACCGACGATTCAGCAAGCAATTCTTACTAATTGGACCACGTTGTATTGTTTTACTCGTTACACGTAGTTTCTTAGTAATATTTACTCTTATTACATGACACTAAGGTTCATATTGTAACGCGATGTGCAGTTAGGCGTTGGAGGTAGGAGTTTATTGTAACTTTTTAATTAGTGTGACGCATTGTGCCTGTAGTGAATAGATGATTAAAGGGTAAGGGGGCATCATACAGTCAGTGCGGCTAGGCATGGGATGGTGGTGTGGTATTGGATAGGCAGGATTGTATGAGTGTGGTCACAAAAGCGTTACCATTATTACTGTACGTCAACTACGCAAGTAGACTTAGCTTTTTATTACTATAAAGTATTATAATATCTGTGGTTTTATATAAAAAAAAATATTAAAATAAAAGTCACAACTGATATACCAACGCCAAGCATAAAATCTTACTTATTAAGACTTACGGAAATACTTTTGTACGTCACATTTTTTTTAAATCCTACTAGCACTTCGACTAGGGCTGAGCACACCGCACCGCAACCAGTACAGCGCTGCGCAGCTACGCGTCGTGCGTTTGGTGTGTCCTTTCTCATAATATTGCATAGATTACAAAGCCATAAGCTGCAACGGGCTGTGCTGCGCTGCATGCGGTGTGCTCAGCCCTACCTAGAGAGCTGAACTTTTGTACAGACGTTCCTTGATGATGTAGATAAGGGATTATTTTACATCTTAATCAGTTCAATGTTTAGGAAAACTTGTAATAGACAGAGTTACTTTCGCATTTATAGTGTTACCGTGCTCAGCCACGCTAGCTGCATGACTAATGCTTAAGCAAAGGACTTCGATTGAGTTCGAATTGGAAAATTAATAGAGAATGAACTCGGGGAGATCAATTTTAAATGGCAATGATAAGTTTTCCAAACGTTAGTACTAGGAAAATGTATATCCTTACCAATATTATAATTTAAATTTATACGAAAGTTTGTATTTATGAACGTTTCTTATTCTTTCACGCAAAAACTGCTGGACAGATTTGCATATTTGATACAAAGATCGTTTATAATACCGTTTAACACACTGGACAATTTTTACATTATTTAAAGTGTGTTAATGTATATTTTTTCTTAATTATCAGAAAAAAATATTTAATTTAAAAGTTATTTCATATCTACTCGAGTAACACTTGCCAAAACTTCTATTCAGATACTAATAAAATAATAAAGCAAATGACAGAATCTAAATTAGTGTACATTGTTTGAAGCTCGTAACGTAATGGTTAATTTCGTGTGTAATGTTTAGTTGCATTTAGTTCAGGCACTTTAGTTACAAACATTCACAAAGCTAATGGACCGCAATGATATTATTCAGCTTACTGTTTGTACGTTTAAACAACTAATATAATTAAAAATAATTGAAATGACTACTAAAATCTGTTTGAACTGTAAAATCTCTGTGGTTTGAAATTTGACTGAGCAATGAGGGTTTTCTAAAATGACACCCACGAGGAGGCAGCATAGAGACGTCAGGTCCAGCAACCTGTCAAAAGTATCATAGCGCCTCTGTTTTTTTTGACGTGTCAGATTTTTTTGGACCTCTTGCCAAAGTGGCGCCTACTAGTGAATGTTTTACAGATGATGTTCGTTTGTTCTCAGATTGTTTTCACTTGTTTATGACTACATTCGACTTCGAAACATAGCAAACATGGCCAGTAATCAAATAAATTGTACACAATTTACTAGATAGGAATTGACCGGGATGTTGCGTGAGTTTGAGATGCGATTGAAACTGTTTTTGTTACGAGAATAGCGTTCTGGTGTCGAAGATAGGATCTACTACTACCAACACACCACCTAGGTGTCAGATCGATACACCTGAGATTCATTATGGAGAAAATAATGTTGCATAAGTCGCATTTTAAAAACAAAACAGAAATCCCAGAGTGCAGGAGCGCAACAATTATAAATCAACAATGCGTTTTCTTACAATAGCGAGAGCTATTATGCTAAATGTATTGCGGGCTCGCCGTGGCTCCATTTGCCCTGGCTGCCCCTTAATAATATTCGCATCGCGTAAATGCATCTGGAAAAAAAATATATTACTATTTTTATTTTTTATGTTATACAGCAGACAAACAGGAATTAGGTCACCGCCGCCTATGGACATCAGCAAAACAATAATTTTCATAATTTTGTACATAGATTTATGAACGTACATAATATATGCCATATTGATTACTCTCTCATCGAATAACGAGTCTAAGTACCCGCGAGGGCCCACAGAATAAAGTATTTCTGATTTTACTGGTAGACCGAAAGAAAAGTAGATGAAATGAACAATATGATACAGCACAAGGATTTGTAAAAGAGCTCAAATATAATAACAATAGTTTGAATCACCTAATAGAGTGTTAAAAAATCCCAGAGTGGCCAATGGAATAATCTCAAATTCTAAATACTTGAACACTAGAATCTTTAATAATTAAAAGCTATAGATTTAGTAAAAAAAATACAAGTAAGTAAAAAAAGTGAGGATATGCAGGTACATATGTAAATATTACTAACTGTACATTAATGCATAAATAACTTTTTGCAGTTATAAATCGCGAATTTAGTGCAGTTCATAGAAATGTTAAAGTTTGACACCATAACGAACCTTCCTGGTAGCTAAGTTGAAAGCAGTCGACAGGTTTTCAAGAGAACGTAAAGTCCGAACCTAGGGCGGGCGGGGGATGTGAGAATATATTCTTAATATAAATAACAAGCATTATTAAATTGTGAATAAGATCTAAAGGAGGGCCGGCAGAAAGAACAAGAACAAATAACGATAACGATATGTCGTTGGAAAGATTCTTTCATAATCTACAACATTTACTATGGCAGTAAGTCTCGTATCGCTGTGGGAAAAAAGTCTATCGAAAATCGCTCAATGTAATTGGTCATAAGAGCCAAACGGTCTGGTCTGCCAATTCATCCAAGTTGAATAAGATTTAATCAAAAATTTAAGACATGGAGTCACCATTAAAGTGAAACATTCCGAGAGGTGCTAAAATTTTCGGACTAATGAGTTAATTAAAGAGAATTGTATTACTCAGGATGGGGCTAATTTCTGCTTTATATGGGCACGGGGACTTTATTGAGACCTGAGATTGACTATAAAATGAAATGGTTAAAAAGTTTCGAGATTCAACTAAAAGTTTTAACTCTTGGCGTATTTTCACAAAGTGTTTTTTTTGTATTCACTATTTAAAGCATATAAAATCGTTTTATCGTAGCGTATTTATTTTCCTCAAAATTAGGTATTTATTTTTCAGAAACACTGGTATCTAAAATATCTTTATTTTTAAAGTCGACATACTTACAACTAAATATTTAACAGTTCTTTAAAAAATTCACTATAACTAAACTAAAACTAATATTTTAATATTATGGTTATTTTAAAATTGTTTTAATATTGTTTCTTATAGTCAAAGAGCTACAGAACCATCCGATTATCCTGTCTTCCACAAAACTAAAAGTTGAAAGTTATTATTAATCTGCTTTTTGTTTTTTTTCAAATTAATGATTTGTTGTTCAGTAACGTTGTTAAAGGATAAATAACAATAGCTATAAACACATGTTTAACACACAGAATATTTGACATACAAATATTCACAAGTACCTAACTAGACCAGCGAGCAAAGATTTTCATGAGGGGTTAGAAATATGAAATTTATTTTATACTAGCTTTTGCCCGCGGCTTCGCTCGCGTTAAATTCGGGGTAACACGGTTCCCCTTGCTTCCTACCTTGAAAACTGCGAAAAATCCCTTATAAAATTTCACCCCCACTTATAAAGGGCTGGGGGCAGATTTCCAAAAAAATAATAATTGAGGAATGCTCTAAACAAACTTCCACCCCCTATATTAGGGAAGTGGGGGGTTAGAAATTGACAAAAAGTAGCCTATGTCACGCTCCATCCCTTCAACTATTCCACTTAAAAAATCACGTCAATTCGTCGCTCCGTTTTGCCGTGAAAGACAGACAAACAAACAGACACACACTATAATATTAGTATGGATTAGGCTAGTTCGTGTAAATTTCTTCACACATAATATTACTATCAGTAGGTAAACCCTATAACGCGGCGAAGTTACCGCGCCGGTTACTTTACGCACTTTTGTACTGTATACAGAACTGAAGGCGTAAAAGGTTTTGTTTTTTGAAAAATACTAGAAAATTCCAGGCACGCTAGATATCGTCATCTTATCAATTGAACATGTAAATGCATTACGGGCGTACTCGAGTGATATTACGCCTTAAAACCTCTATCAAAGGCTTGGCTGTGTATAAAGGAATTTTCGATGAGATGAACTTTCATAAAATTCTGCAGCACAAACTCAATCTTCCCGCTCGCAACGAAGACTTTGAAGACGATAGATTTTGATTAAAAATTAATTAACTGTACAATTCTGCGCAAAAGGCCACTTTTGGATTTGCAATCGATGTTAATGAACCCTTAGGAGCAAACATTTTGGGAGTAGTTAACAATACCCGTGAACTAATCAGGAATTAATTTCGGCGGTTTACGTAAATTTCGGAGTAAGGACAATTTAATTTATTTTTATACTGTTTTAGCCAGTTAATTATGTTCTAAAAGAATAAAAACATTTTTGCTCATTGAAAATGAAAATCTAACTTTTCTATCACCTCAATTCCCTTTAGTCCTCACTATTGAAAGGAAGAAGATAATTTAAAAATTATTAATGTCAATTTACCAAATATTCCTTCCCGTATGAATAAAAACTCACAGAAAACAACAAAAAGACTAGTTTTTGTAAAAAGTGTACTAGTTTTTATAAAATATAAAAACGTGTAGTTAAATTTTATATAGCCAATCTGTCAGTTAAATTGAATATAATGTAGTTGTGCGGATATTGTGGAACAGATCCTTAATGTTGAAATTGGCAACTAGCTCCGAGTCACAGCCTTATCCCTTTTTATCATATTTTTCCAGTTTTGGTGGAAATTTTAGAAAATCGCCACCGTTTCAGCGGATTCGTTTTTAGTGATAATCATGATCAGAGTCTTCACGGCTATCAGAGTCTTCACGGCTTGTCATATTTAATAATTCGTTTATTTATAAATCTGTTTAACAATGGTAATTTATTATTATTATTTTAGACGTACTTAATAAAAAAAATACTTTATTAGCGTTATATAACGTTGAGTGTAGAATCTTAGAAAATATTATAATATTTAACTATTATTATGTGATGTGTAAAATTATTACAATCTTGTCTACTTCTAATTAAAATTAAATCTTAAGCACAAAATTAATACGTCAAGTGTCGTTCTTTAACGTTAACAATAATTATCTCATTACTAATAAATGAACATTATAAATTGTAATGCTATTAATATAACTCACACATATTCTGTTCTAAAATGTTGTTAATTAATTATTCTATTCTTGTAAATGCTTGTATTTTGTACCAGACTTTCTTTTTAGTAAGTATATAAATATAGACAACAGATATCTACATGGTATACACAAATTCTGATGTTCATCACATTAATGTTTGCTGTGTGCCGGAATGGAATCCGCGACCTATGCAATGAAAGTTGGCAAATCCAAGCCAAGAGCCTTACTCTTGAAAAAAAATGCCCCTCAATCGACATTGGATTGTTGCGTAATGAATGAGTTAGCGGTCAGTAGAAGTAAATAGTTAGTAGATACTCTTGACCTGCATTTAGCCACGTCCGTGGGAATTAGAATAGCCAAGATTGTTCTATCACGGCTCAGCTTCCTCACGCATATCTGCTAGAAAAGCAGCCTTCATTATCAGCCGTATATATTATAAATTATACAGCGCTGGTCAATTCTCATAATTAATTGCTTACTTACAGTATTATCGATTAGATAAACGGCAAATCACACGACTGTTCAGAGATAATCGAAAAAACTCGAGGACATCACTATTACATAGGCGTACGTTAGACCTACATCCCTAGAAACGTCATTCTTTTTTTCGTGTGTATTCGGCAATACACGCAAAGATGTATTTTATTCAATTTTATTAGTTTTTTCTATTATTAAGACATTATTAAGTCTTAAATTATGTAGAAGAAGAGGAGATAAAAAGAAAATGTGTAAAAATCGAGTAATGGAGGAATTCGACGAAAACAAGACTCACGCGCCGCCGCCGCGCCGCCGCTACGATGAAGTAGGTTGATATATATCCAATATCTATATAATTTCAAAGCAAAATGGTGAGTTGTTTTAAAGTTGAACTCTCAAAAAGAGAAAAAATAATAAAATCTCTTAATAATTTAGATTTCCTAACAATTCGGCCGGCGACCTGGTAAGAAAACAAAATGGCCACTCCGTTCATTTTGCAATTAATTTTTTAATAATTTGTCGTAATGTTCCTTTAAATTTGTAATGAACAAATTTTTTCTATGGGATTGTTGCCTTTAGAAAAAGTAATGATCGTTATCCTTTTCCCAAGATGTGATGCATTGCATATTCATTTGCATAATATTATTATAAATAATGTCAAATCAAGGCATTGTGTGTGGCTCAGTGGTACCTACGTTCTATGCATCAATGGACTAACATCATTCCAAATATCAGTGATCTTAGTATTTAAACCACATTCAGCTAAACAATTGTTTGATGTTTGACCAAAAACAATTTGGTCTAAGATGAATATTATGAATACATTAATAATTATTGTACTTCACAATTATTGTGTTAAGTACTAACACATTTGGAAGTTATTTGACCTTGGTAAATGGCCATTGCTGGACCAACAAGAATACATTATAAGTAGACCAATATAGTTTGGAAAACCCTTTCCATATATATATATTTTTTTAAAATACAGAAAAACAAAGACTGGCCGCACTTTTATGTAACACATGGGATTTCTTGCAGTGACTGTCTTTACAGCTGCTTTACAGTTTACAAAATTTATAAGAGGTATTTGGCACAAATTTAAAGTTGGAAAAGAAGAAATTATTTATTAATTTGTGTACCTGCCATGAGAATTTTTTATTATGCCAACCATTATATTTTTATCCGAGATTAAGGAACTGCGAATGATTTGAGGGATCATTTCTTTCCGAATTATATCCTAGATATAAAGGATGCGTCTAGTTTGCGGGACTAGTTCCGTTCTTATTTATCATGGATTTTGGGACATTAGCGTCTGACACATTGGGGTCAGATCATGTTTCCTGTTCATAAGAATCTTGGATTTAGGGATTGCGAATAGCACAATTGGGGCTATTTCTTCCCGGTTTTTTACTCTGGATCTATTATCCAAAAATTGCAGCCATCCACAGACAGGAGGCACTAAGCTCCATGTGGTTATGTTTGTGCTGAATACCTCTTTCCTGGCACAAATATTATATTAACATTTATTAACAATAATGTATCTTAGCGATGCGTATGGTTATAATAATATTTTCTTTTCTCGGACCATTACCTTCGTGAAAATCCTTTTTCCAAGCAAGCAATGGAAAACAAAGTTGGCCTTAGTCATATGATTTTGTGAAGAATATAATTTCAGAATTAATATAATTTATTTCAGAAAATAATGGATTGATTTCCAGAATACGAGTTGTCCTTATGAGACCATACATCATATATCAACCCATAATCATCCCACTGCAGGGATACGGATTTCCCTTCAACCGAAGGAACCATTTCTTTCACAAAATTAATTTATTTTTTCTAGCAATGCATTAATGACAATGGTGAACAATGTTTACCTGGTTATGTGAATGGTTTCTTAAAAGAACCATCTCTGCCAAAATTGTTAAAAACAATAATATTAATTTATTCCAGACCATAATGCATTAAACACAATGGCATATTATGTTAACCAAGGAAAGTGATGGTTATAGTTGGAGATTTATTTTAAAAATGTACATAAAAATATATTATTATGTGTTTACATGCCTTTAGTGGAGGTTTTTTGAGACAGTTACCTACTGTTCTGTCTTTTATGCATTATTTATAAAAATGGTGCTTGAAATAATTACTCTTACTGGTAAAACATAACGTTTTTTCTTTTTTCAGAATTATAGAAGCTTATAACGTTTTTTCTGTTTTCACAACGAGAAAAATGCCAACTTAAGTCAGCCTTTTGTTTTTTGGCAATATCTATAACTCCCGTCTGACGCATTATTCTTTTGCGAATTTCAGCTTGTTTGAACAAGACTTCGATCAGTCGATCGAGACTTCATATTTTTTCAATGGCTAATTAATAGCCATTGGCTATTTATCAATATATTAATTTAGTACTGGCAATACTAAATAATTTAAAATTATTTTTTCATTTGACAGCAGTACTATTATGCCAAAAACTGTTAGCAAAGACAGTTGTTGCCAAAGAAAAAAAAAAAAAGTAAATAAAACGTCACGAAATTGACAGTGACATTAGTGACAGAGAAAGATTTGTTTTTTGAATAAATAAAAATAATTATTAATAAAAAAGTTATTAATCCTTCCTTTCAGTGTAAACAAAGTTTAAAGGAGCCATAATGTGTAAATACACAGTAAATATATCGCATTGTTGTGTAATTATGCAGTAATGAAGGAGTCAAGTATGCCTCAAAATTTGGGCTCGGTTTACAAAACAATGGAAAACCGATTGTTGTTATGCACTGAAGTATGAGCTAGTTTCGAACTTCGTTTTATTTTTTAGGACTGCGCGAGCCAGCTGTGTTGGCGATCAGTATACTTAACTGTTTTACATACGCTTATTGCACTTGGCGGTCTTAGCCTGAAAGACTACCTATGACAAAGCATAACGACATGTTTGTACTACAGCACAACCAGAAAGTCAGTAGGTAATGAAATTACAATGAATCTGTCTTTTTTATTAGGTACTCGACCAAACTTGCAAGATACAGTTTCAAACAAGTTGTATGAATTAGGTAGTTCCTACTTGGCAGAGAAATACATTTAGATAAGATAAGGCATCTTGTCATAAAAAGATTTTTTTCTGCAGAATAAAAATATATATTTTTTAAATAAAATTAATATATTGTGTGAAAAAACACATACTATACAAGTAATTATGTTATGGAAATGGCCCTTGTTGCTTTGTATAAGTAAAAAATATGGTTTCTTTTTAATAAGAAAGATTTTACAAATATAAAATTCCTATAAGTAGTTACAAATACTATGAATCTTATGGAACATAGGGTGATACCTATATACTTTGATCATTTTGTGATGATGAGCGTCAGTGTATATTCAAGACAGGTTGTAGGATACTGGTGTTAAACCTTTTGTGTAATAATATAAATAGTATTTGCTGTGATTTTATATATGCACTTACTATAAACCTATTCTATTAAGTAATATATATTTATTGTTGAAAAATGGTTGAATTTATACATAGTTGATACTAAAATACTATCATATTCTCTATGTCAACATGGTTTATCCAGTAATTATGTTGGTACTGTGAATAAACAAAAATAGAATTAATTAACTACATTAAAACTATAGTTAATGTAGTACATATATTCATGATTGGAATTATCCTGACCAGTCTTGAGTTTATGAAACTGTTAATGATTGAACAATATTAAAATTGCTCAATTCTGTTGCTTTCTGATTGCATAATATTTATGTATGTACTTTTAATTTATGTTTCAGAACTAAGCTATGGTACAGTTCGCAAAACAAATTGATGAACTTTGATTTCTTAAAACTACAATTTAACTAATGTGGTTTATTCTAAAATAAACAAATGACTTTCGAGTATTTGACACAATTAATTTATCAGCTATACCTTAGCTGGTATAAGATCTTATCTTGTATAAGCATTGTCACCCAAAGAAGCACTTCAACCCTTATGTTGCTGAGGGTATGAGATAATGTGATTAAAGCTTGTTGCAAGTTTTACAATTAATCAACGGACAGTATAACAGAAAATAGTGTTTTTTAAGTTTGTACGTTTATAATTAATATTTTTTGATTCAATATAAGTACAGTAAGAAATTACTGAACCTGTCCAGACAAGGAAGGACAATGGTTATTGAAATTTCCATTTCATATAACTTAAACTAGACTTTCGAATCCTGCATTGAATTGCTTTAAACATTGGGGGGAGTTCAGTGAAATGTGTATGCAGGTTTGAAAGATCATCCAGTTGCATTGATTGATTTTTAAATTTAAAACAAATAGGTATATTCAAAGATAAATACCTAAGCAAGAGATTTTTGTACTGTAAAAATCAGTAGGACTTTGTAATAACTTGTCCTTTTACTTTAAATTCACTATGAACTGACTCATCTAGTGTGTTAATTCTTATCAAAGGTTGTCCACTTTTCTAGAGAAAAACTATGGGCATGAACTTTAAAAGTAGAACATTTAGATATATTTTACACTGCATTTGCATGGTGTTTAATTGAGATCTATAATATGACTGTAATATCTGTATTGGTTTTACCTATCTAGTCATCAATATTAATATGGTTTAAGAAATCTGTTTCTCATGAGAACTTAAATAATAATATGTTCACTTACTGAGAAACAAATATTAGTCAGATGTTTTTTCTGAAACTGTGAACCAAAATGGACATTTATTCCAAACTATTTGGAGTTCGTACCTACCTATATTTATTTAAAAAAAAAAAAAAATTTTTTATTTTATTTTCATGCCAACCCTTTTTTGGGATAGGTAGGCAGAAATACAAAGGGAAGATAAATATTATAATTTTCTGTTTACTACAGAATCATCTTCAGAACTGGTGTGCATACCATACCTATAGGTATTTGGGGTTCTGGTTATAATATTAAGGACAAAATGGGCAAAAAATCCAGATGCTCTAAACATCTACTGTAAGTAAGCAATTAATTATGAGAATTGACCAGCGCTGTATAATTGATGATTAAACGAACTTACCTGTACGTGAAGTTCTATCATAATTATACTAGCTGGTCAATTCTCATAATTAGGTCCCTCCCAAGTACCCCTCCCGTAAGTGTATGGGATCCACAAATCTGTATTTAGCCCACATTGTCCGAGTCGGGCGTAGACAGAATAGTATTCTCTGTCTACGGAGTCAGGAGTACTTTAAACAAAATGACGTTTCTAGGGATGTAGGTCTAACGTACGCCTATGTAATAGTGATGTCCTCGAGTTTTTTCGATTATCTCTGAACAGTCGTGTGATTTGCCGTTTATCTAATCGATAATACTGTAAGTAAGCAATTAATTATGAGAATTGACCAGCTAGTATAATTATGATAGAACTTCACGTACAGGTAAGTTCGTTTAATCTTCAATTAAAATTACTCCGATCTATCAACACTTTTCGCCTGTCATTTCCATAAAACATAGGAACCCTTGAAAAGTTAGGTTAGAGCGGAATAAACCTTATTTTCCCTGTACGTTATAAAACTTGAGCCAACGTCATAAATGCTATTAGCAAAACAGTTTTACCACCACGAAACATTTTTATAATCGCGAAAAACTCCACAGCAGATTAATTCAGGAAGTAGAAAGCTTGCAGAAAAATGTTGCTTTATTTTTTACACTCCTCCATTGCAAACACTTAATTAAAAAGCTTGATGCGGTGAAAGGGTTAATCAATGTTTCCTTTGAATACAGACGTTAATATAAATAGATACAGCAAATGGTAAATAATCTGTAAAACGAATATTTTTTCCATTTTTATCGGCACAAGTAGTCGGATGTTGGAGCGATGGAATGACAATGTAATGTTTATAAAGGTCGCAGAGGGATAAACTACAACCTTTTGAAACTTAAACGTTTCTCATCTCACAGAAAGCAATTAAAATCAATAGGGGGAAAAACGCTGTTAATCAATTTGCTTAATCCGCACCGCTTCACACAATTCATACAAGTTTCTCCTCTTCGCTTCTGTGGATGGGCAGATACACATGTTCACGAATATCACAACTAAATCAATAAAATTGTTATTGGTATCGATTAGAAGAACGCGGACTGGTCTCAAGCTTAGTCTTACCCATACAAAATAGGTAATGTGCGAGGTAGTGCGTGAGTTTGAGACAAGATTGAAACTGTTTTTGTTACAAGAACAGGGGGAAGAAGTAATTCGCATGGCATCTATTTAGATTTATATCTGATCCTTTGAATACATTTTATGAAATTAATGTATTGCAATCAAGAGATTTGCGTTTACGCCAATTAACATCTGCCTGCGGGAAAACGTAACAGGCGTATTACGAGAATAGGAAATAAAACTCAGTTTTGATTGATCGTCATTGTTCTCCGTGGTGTATGTTATATGTTGTTATATTGTAATTTTATGACGAGGAAGATAAATATTCTATAATAAGTAGTTTTTTTATGTTATACAGTAGACAAACAGGCAAGCGGGCGACCTGATCGAAAGTGGTCACCGCCTCCTATGGACATCAGCAACACCAGGGGCACTACCAATGCGTTGTCCACCTCGAAATAGTAGTAGATTATTATTAAAATGTCCCATTATTCTTCTTTGTCGAATCGTTAACTCGTATCTATGTCTTTTAATAGCTAAGCGACAGCCAGTTTCTGTAAGACATTTTAGTTTTAATTTTACATTAAGGCGATTTTCACACTACCCCGCACCATGCAGCATAGCGTGTAAATGCGTGCTCTAACGTTAGTTGTACCTTAGTTCCTAAGTATCTCAGTTTGAGATGTTATGTTGAAATACAAAACGTGCTTACTAGATTTTGTCTGTTTTTGTTACGAGAATAGTTCCGCTGATGTCTGAAAATGCTGTAATAACATACGACTAGACTAGATTAAGCAATCTACACACATGCAAAGCTTTAGTGCCGGGTTTCTTCAGACTTGACTGCGAGCGTCACTTCAATAAACTCTGATTAAAATTTAATCAACCGTGTAACTGTGCTTACTCTGCGTTTTTGCTAACAAGGTGCCTCTTGCTCGGATTTTGCTACGTATTTTTTTGGTGTACTCGAGTAAAATTAGTTGCTTGAGGATTTTTTTTATATTACGTTATGTTGTGCTTAGCAACGATGACACCAGTTAGTAAATAAATAAATAAATATTCTTGGACAAATCACACAACGCCATCTAGTTCCAAACTAAGCATAGCTTGTACTATGGATACTAGATTGCTGATCAATATATTTAAATACTTTTTTTGTAAATAAATACTTATTATACATAGAAAACACCCAGACCAAGGCAAACAGACATGTTCATGCACACAAATGTTTGCCTTGCGCAGGATTCGAACCCGCGGCCTTGGGATAAAGTGACCATTGCTAGCCACACGACCACCGCCCTGTCTAACTACTACTAGTACTAGTAGCTCGATTACTTTATCGTAATCTTTGCTACTATCGTAATTTTATCCATACTTCCATACTAATATTATGAATGCGAAAGTGTGTTTGATTGATTGTCCTTCTTTCACGTCAAAAGTAACGAACGATTGACATTATTTTTTCGTGGATAGCTTAAGATGGTGAGCTCAGTGATGGAGGCTGGCGGGCCGACTCTCAGTTGTGGTTGTCATCTTGGAGGGGTCTGCTCGCTTTATTAACATCTACATTTTCGACATATTTAGGATTTGACCATAGCGCTATTTGGATCGACGCAACAACGCGTTTCGTACTTGATTTCTGTATGTACCTGGATCTGTATTTTATTTATTCTTATAAATGTACTCATACATTGTAACAAACGAGTGAAAGAAAAAAATTGCTAAATGACAAAAAAGGGTTTCTTTCGCCATTTCTTTTACCGGTGGCCATTTTGCTTGTGTCCGAAATGGTGGTAGTATATAACGTAGTTTATTTTCTTTCTACATATATACAAATTGTAAATGACAAGAAAAAGTGCCTGTGAAGGTCTAATTTCTGAAATAAAAGATTTCATTTCATTAAGGTCTGGAGAGTGACATAAACTTTTTATCCCAGAACAACATCTAATTCTCAAGGGAAAAAATTATCAATGTCAGATCCTCTGGACCACGCGGGCATAATAGTTTGCGTTACCTACTTATTTATATATTACTTCTTTAATTCGCAAACTTTATAAATAAATAAATATAAAGGGACAAATCACACAGATTGAGCTAGCCCCAAATTAAGTACAATACTTGTGTTATGGGATACTAACTCAACGATACTATATTTTATAACAAATACATATAGATAAACATCCAAGACCCAGGCCAATCAGAAAAAGTTCGTTTTTCATCATGACCCGACCGTTATTCGAACCCGGGACCTCCTGGGTATCGGTCCGGCGTGGTAACCATAAGGCGTCGTCTATAGTATCATTTGAACATGTTATCTATCTTCATACTACGCAACTGGTCTTTTTTATGTCCAACAATAAGCAGTACTTTTACGCGCGAGTAGTCATATTTTTAAGTACATTTAATAGTTATGAAAGCGGGCTGTCGTCCGAGGGAAGTTAATGATCCGTGAACAAAACTCATTGAGATAGATGAACACGAAACCACATAAACTATAAACTAAGGACAAAGAGGCAGGAAGAGAAAGTAACAACAAATTGTTGGGATATATAAATGTAATTAAATAAATATATAGGGACAATTCACACAGATTGAGCAAGCCCCAAAGTAAGTTCGAAACTTGTGTTATGGGATACTAACTTAACGATATTTTATAACAAATACATGTTTAGATAAACATCCAAGACCCGTGGCCAATCAGAAAAAGTTCGTTTTTCATCATAACCCGACCGGGATTCGAACCCGAGACCTCCTGGGTGGCGATCTAGCATGGAAACCATTACGCCATGGAGGTCGTCAAATAAGAAAAAAAAAATCGGTCGATATCCTTATCCTTACATATTATAAAACAAAGTCCTCCCGCGTGTCTGTCTGTCTGTCTGTTCGCGAGAAACTCAAAAACTACCCAACGGATTTTATTGTGGTTTTCACCAACGGATAGCCTGGTTCATGAGGAAGTTTATGTATAAAATTTGTCAGGATTTTGTGTAAATTGGCTGAAATATAAAGATTATTGTTGGGAGTGTCGGAAAAAATCAACCCGCCTGGGAGCTGTCGACGAAAACGCTGTCTAAACGCTTTGAGATATAACAAAACAAAAATTATAGGATATTCCTCTTATTTAGGTCTCCAAAAAAGTCCGCGATAGCCTATATTTATCGGATAACTTACTATAAAATAAAAAGCGATTTCCGAGTAATAATGTGGAAATTGGAAACAGATTTTGACGTATACAGTATTAATCCTTATCCAGTTAACTACGTTAGTTACCTTAAGCATTTCATGTACATTATTATAATCTTTACACCATATAATTTAAATAGATACTTTAGAAGTTATAGCAAAAAATTTACGCGCTTACCGAAATTAATTCAAGTTCTTTCTATTCTACGCTAGATGGTGCTATTCAAAGGTTACATCGCGCCGCTATGGTTACGTTTTCATCAAATTATAAATATCGCGCGAAAATTAAAGCACTTTAAATCTATTACGCTAGGTGGCGCTGTTTAAAAATCTATACTAATATATTATAAAGCAGAAGAATTTGTTTGTTTGTTTATTTGAACACGCTAATCTCAGAAACTACTGGTTCGAATTGAAAAATTATTTTTGTGTTGAATAGTCCATTTATCGAGGAAGGCTTTAGGCTATATAACATTACGCTGCGACCAATAGAAGCGAGCATCAGTGAAAAATGTTGCAAAAACGGGGAAAATTATTAGGGCTTCCGTTGCGTGCGCTGCATAAACGGTACAAGTTATATTTTGTATAGGTTCTTTTGACAAGAATAAAGATGGGGTTTTATAGAATTCCCACGGGAAAGGGAGTAATAGGACTTGAGAAGTGTATTATCGCAGGCGCATAACCTAAAAAGCTGGAATTTTGTATAGAGGTTCCCTTTATGATGTTGATAAAGAGAAAGACGGCAATTTATAGAATTCCCACGGGAAAGGGAGTAAGTGTATTATCGCAGGCGCACAACCTAGAAAGCTGAAATTTTGTATAGAGGTTCCCTTTTTATGATGTTGACTAGGATAAAGACGGCAATTTATAGAATTCCCACGTGAAAGGGAGTAATAGGACTGTAAGTGTATTATCGCAGGCGCTTAACCTAGAAAGCTGGAAATTTTGAATAGAGGTTTCCTTTGTGATGTTGACAAGGATAGAGATGGGGTATTATAGAATTCCCACGGGAAAGGGGTAAATAGGACTTTAAGAGTATAATCGCAGGCGCTCAACCTAGAAAGCTGGAATTTTATTTATGGGTTCCCTTTATGATGTTGACAAGGATAAAGACGGCAATTTATAGAATTCCCACGGGAAAGGCAGTATCCACGCGGGCGAAGCCGCGGGTACAGCTAGTTTTTTTTATAAAAGATACTTACGTAGGCATATTGTTATTTTGAACAATTTAAATGATGAAAAAACCGTTTGAATTATATAGTGCCATTGCAAAAGAAAGAACAAAGATTCCGTTTATTCACAGACTAAGCTATAAGCGAATAATAGATTGGTAAACGCGTTGACTACTTAAATAGTAACAATTATTGATTTAAAGGTAATTTTATACTTGAAACCACGACAAAAATACCGTTTTCTACCGATGTCGTTATCTACTATTGTTTGAACTTGCTAGATGGATCGACGATACAAAAACATACGAGAAGAGCTCTTGAATGAGGAAGGGCAAGAATCTGGCTGGTTGGCGTGTCATGTTAGACGTCTATATCCAACAGCAAACTGCTGCAACTTGAGAAGTGACATTTTAATAATGTATACAAAACAATAGTATAATGATGATCTCCATAGTTTATGTAGACGTAGTAAGGTATCGTAAACTTAAGTTTTGGAAATTCATGGCATTCAGATAGTGGTCGAATTACTTGAATGTGTAATATAAACCCAGAGTTTCTCCCATTGCTATCCCCAGTGCAAAACCATTGGATTTATTAATACGTATCTCTTCGTTGAAGGGATTTAGTACCCCACAATGCTGTTCAATTGCGGATTAGCGGAGGTCAATGTTTTAAAGTTTAATCGTTTCTGGCTGGAATGAACTTTATTGGGAGCTCTACCACGTAGAAGCATATTAAACTCAAATTATATCTTGTATTTGAATTAATTTAAATTTAATTCAATGTCCATCCTTAGAAGACCTATGTTTCAACCAGACATCGAGTATATATCCTAATAGATACAAAATGTTAATAAATTTTGATTGAAAATAATTCGGCCATTTTAATTTCGATAATATTACAATAGGCCCGCAGAAACTATTAAAGGCTTGCGTCCACAGGTCGGCATCGTACGTATGTATCGGACGCATCGGATTAAATCAGTGAAGAAAGCAGAAAGATTTGAATGTCAATTTACATTACAGCTTTTTATTGGACACTGGCTAAAGTCCAAAAAATACTTGGAACTTGCTTGTTCAGTTCATTCATTTTGATATAGGAAATGAAGTCGTCGGGGTCCTTGCCCCAAACATTAGTTACCGACTCTCTCTTTGTAAAGGTAGCTTTCATATAATTATTCAAATTCTCCCAAACAATGCTTGAGCCAATAAATACTCGTCCATAAAAACGGTGAAACTAATTGGGTAACAGTTTATTCGCCTTGTTAGTTATATTTCATTTCTTGATATCGGAAGCTATTTCTTTCATGATAAAAATCTATTTTGCCCTTGTAACCTGCCTAAAAATAATGAGCTCGCTCACAAATCGTTTTTTATTCTAAATCATATTACAATTGGCATTAAGTAAAAAATTGTTTGTTAATTAACTTTTTATATGATTCTGATGTCGGTTTCAATTTTTTTTATGAACAAAATAACTTTCTAGTAATTTTTTTGTAATATCGAAATATAATAAATTTTTTGTATAATTAAATTTAATAATATTCTTTGTTAGTAAATTTAAAATAAAGGGTACCTCCAGTTATTATTATAAAATAAATGTACAATTCAGACAACAGAAATCAAATTTATATACTTTTTATGTAAATATTATACAATAATATATAAGATGGAGCAAAACAACACAATGAGTTTGTTCTGTGTGGATATAGAATCAGCGTCTTTCAGAACGAGGTGGCCTCGAAGATAGGAGGACCATTTAAAAAAAAAATCGCTTGCACATCTTGTAAGTGGATTTTTGTCAGCTCAGCCCTTTTCTTTGTTACCAAACAGGGTTTTTGTTTATTAAAGCCACATGTGTCCACTAGGATGTTGGATGTTGCAACCAAAAATCATCCTAACGATGGTCCTGCTATCCTCGAGGCGACGTACCTTTTGGTTCAAAAACTAGAACAGATATTCATTATACAAACAACACAAAGTTATCATTTGTAGTGGACGGTGTTCAGGTAGGAAGTGGCCAACTTTATTGAGATAACGAACTGGACTGAGCCTCCGCTTGCATATAGTTTATAACCAAAGCAGAGTTTATACCGAGAGAGTTTCAATTGGATGCAGAAGTTATGTGGTTTCGAACAAAAACCTATGATTATACCTTGTCTGAAGTTTACGGAGGATTTCTTTTATATATGTTGTACTAGCTTTTGACCGCGGCTTCGCTCTACCAATTTTAAGCTTTTTACCTTGAAAACTGCGAAGTCCTATATAAAATTCCACACCCTCTTTTAAGGGGCAGATTTCCAAATTTCCGATTTAGCTTTCTACCTTGAAAATTGCAAGTGCTCCATACAAACTTCCACCTCCCATTTTAGGGAAGTGGGGTGTTAGAAAGAGACAAAAACTAGCCCTTCAACTATCTCCACTTAAAAAATCACGTCAATTCGTCGCTCCGTTTTGCCGTGAAAGACGGACAAACAACAGACATACACATTTTCCCATTTATAATATTAGTATGGATATTATGTGGCTTCTTCCGCTCACTTCTATAAGCAACAGTGCTTCCAGAAATTTCTGAAATGCATGAAGGATAAATACTCCTTTTATAACTTACTTACTACGGGATACGTAAAAAGAGTAGCAAAATCTGCCATGACTGCGTTTGCGTTTATCCCGCTTTCCCGTGGGAATTTCGAAAAATCCTATGTTGATTATCGAATGCCAACGTCTTACTTCTTACTTAAACACACCCTACAAGTTTTATGTCAGCACACGATTTGTAACGAGCTGTTTTTGAATTAAATGTATTTTTTTACAAAATAAAAAAATAAATAATGAAAAACTGAATGCAACGGTCAGGGTACAGCCACATCCCGTTAAAGAAATTCTAATTAAAATGCATGATTCTTTTTTGAACAACTATTTCTTTTTTGAATTTTGAGGAAAATAAAATTATAATAATACTAGCGAAACCCGCGCAACTTCGTTTGCGTGTATCCCGCTTTCCCGTGGGAATTTTGGAATGTATGATACTTTAAAACCTTCCCCTTGAATCACTCTATCAATTAAAAAAAACCGCATCAAAATCCGTTGCGTAGTTTTAAAGATTTAAGCATACAAAGGGACAAAGGGACAAAGAGACATAGGGACAGAAAAAGCGACTTTGTTTTATACTATGTAGTGAAGAATAATTTTATTTTCCTCAAAAACAAGGTTTTGCTTACTGGCTATGGATTACAATTTGTTAGGTAGGTATGGATTAAATGTGAGGCTGGTGCCTATAATAGGTTTGGATAAACAAACCTGTGTCACAGGTCACCAGGGCCCTCCCTCCACATGTGGCGTAGTGTACATGTTACAGCATAATAGGCATTAAACTATACAAATTAATTAAAAAAATAAAAGCATAATAAAAACAAAAGACTACCGAAAACATATAAACAAGAACTTAGCAGAAGGTGCTGAAATTTGCATTGTGATGTGTGTGTGTGTGTGTGTGTGTGTGTGTGTGTGTGCGAGTGGGTGTGAATGTGTGTATGTTCGTCTTTGCGTGACTGAGTGAGCGACCCTGCGTTAGTGCCAGAATAATGATTGTGTGTATGATCGTCTTTGCGTGACTGAGTGAGCGACCCTGTGTTAGTGCCAGAATAATGATCGATAGGTGTGAGCGAATATAGGTGATGGGATAAAGAAGTTTGGGATTAGTGGATTGGTATGAGTATATCCTCAGTTTGCTGTTAATCTAATGTTTTTAAATATTTTGTTACAGTGTGCTTACATAGGAACTTGCTGAGTGGATAGATATTTAAGGTTTGGTTTAATTTGTTATATAAGTAAGCTCCCAGAAAGCAGAAAAAGTTATGGGATAGGGATGTTTTAAGGATTTTTGAGTCACGGCACACTTTTCCCTTTCTACGTTTATCAATAAGAAGGCTCGGATCGAATGATAGCAATGTGTGTTTTTTGAGAATTGTCTGTAGAATGAATGTTTGTCTTACTGTCAGAAGATCCCATTTCTTGTAGAGGTCTACAGTAGGATATCTATATGGTAAGCCAGCTGCTAATTTTAGAAGTGATCGTTGCGCTCTTTCAACTAGGATTATGTGTGTTTTAGCTGCGCCTCCCCAGGTGGTTATGCAGTAATTAATAAGAGACTGGGCTAAGGCATTGTAAACCATCTTTCTTACCTGGCGGTTGGCTGCGTATTTTAGTGTATTAAAGATAAAGGTGAGTTTACGTAGCCTGGATACTAGCGTCTCAATGTGCGATTTAAAGGAGAGTGTGCAGTCGATAACAACGCCCAAATACTTAATGCTCTCAGTTTCTACCAGTGGTGGGCAGGTGCAAGTAGAAGGAAAATTACAGTTGTGTGACTGGATTTTTTCAATGCCTGAGTGTATGTGGTTAGTCTTGAGGGCAAAGGTCATATATTTCGTTTTTGGGATATTCAAGGACAGTACATTGTCGTGGAGCCATCACTAACTGTGTTAAAGCCTAATTGTGCCATTTAAAATACCTCTTGCCAGCTTTTGCCATCAAATAGGAGAGCTGTGTCATCGGCAAATGATATGATTTTACCCTGAGCAAGTTGAGTGTTACACAGCTCATTAATGTAGATTAGGAATAGTGTGGGAGATACTATGCTACCTTGTGGAAGACCTATTTTGACAGGGTTTTCGCTACTAATCATGTTCGCAATCTTTACCCTTTGGATTCTTTCCGTGAGATAATTTTCAAAGAGTCTTAGAGGCAAGCCACGGATTCCCATGGTTTCCATTTTAGCTATTAAGCGAGGAATTGAGACCGTGTCGAACGCTTTAGCCAAATGTAGAAATATTGCGATACCTACATTTTTGTATGAATTGTCCCTATATATTTATTAAATTTTTTTTTTGTCATCGAGGTTCTTAACGATTGAGTTTGTCAATTCATGTACTGCGTCATCGGTTGATCTTCCCCGGCGAAATCCGAATTGAGAAGGGGACAGTAGTTTATTCGATTCCAAATAATTTATTAGACGGTTGTTCATTAGTCGCTCTAAGATTTTTGACATGGCGGGTAGTATGGAGATGACATGGATGATCCTTAACATACAGGGCGTTGTTCGCAAAAATCGTACATTTAGAAAATATGATAGTTGACTACCATTATCACACTTTCTTTGGCAGTGCCTTTTCACTCAATTGTAATGGACAGTTTTCTACTTTTAACATTCGCAATAATATCAGATATGCTCAATCCAGCAATCATGACATATACATGATATCGTACGTTAAAATAAATAATAGTAATCTCCCTCGATGAATCAACACTCACCAGTCGCTCGATGATAATGAACGTAGTTAACCTAACAGAATTTCACGCAGCTTGTATGTAACTAATCTGAACTGCGCTTTCCCAATATTGTTATGGGGATTTTGACGCATGATCCCTTTTCGGAACGTTGCCAATTCGGATTGTCCGATTTCCCGAGTTTATGCATTTAGCCGGTAGAAATGTACAAAATAGAATTGCAGACAATTATTTTTTGCAAAAATATAAAAATGACGTATATTATACTCAGAATCTGAAGATCTGAATCAAATCTGGAGATGTCGGTACTGGCTATTAGTCGTGTGGGTAGTGGACCACTTGGCGGTCACCATAAACATATTAAACATCCAACATCCTTGCTACGCTTATGTAAATGGACTTCTGAGCACAATATAAGCCCTCCACTGTATTTTCTGTTGACAGTTATTTTACCTGTGATAGATAAATAAAAAATATTCTTAGACAAATCACACAACGCCATCTAGTCCCAAATAAGCAACTAAGCTTGTACTATGGGTACTAAATTGCTGATAAATATACTAAAATACTTTTTTTTTGTAAATAAATACT
Source organism: Endotricha flammealis (assembly GCA_905163395.2). NCBI lineage: Eukaryota > Metazoa > Arthropoda > Insecta > Lepidoptera > Pyralidae > Endotricha > Endotricha flammealis. The sequence continues at coordinate 4,919,573 of LR990864.1, read as the reverse complement.
TATATATTTATATGTCGCGTCATGGGTGGCCGGGCACGATATCATGGGATGGTTGGAGTCAAGCATTTCGTCTCTTTTCATACTGTGGGCTCTAATGGGTATCCCTAGGGCAACGAAGACACAGTTCATAAATAACAATGATTTATTAGCACTCAATGACTCACAAAAATCACTCAGTTAATAACTAGGAAATTAATTTAATTCCGACAAGTATTGCCTGGTCACAGACAAGTCCTATGGCTTACAGCCAACCAACGCAATAATAATCCCAATCCGAATCCAGCGAGTACTGGACTGCCAGGCCTCCCACTCCATTGGTAAGCCTGCGTTTCCGGTACATTACAAACCGAAGTAAAAACTCAATTACAATCGTTAATATTATCTAAACAATTCCTAAATTAATTATTCAGAATTAATCATTAATGATTTTCAATTATCTAAATCTAATCTAACATAATTTAGAGCTGCCAAAGCCCACGGTGGGTACCATTTTCATCCCCAGCTCTGAGGCAGAGTCGCTAGACGAAGCTACCAAATTGCTGGGGATCCAAAATGAAGGGCTCAACACTGAGTATTGGAGGGTTGCGCACAGTAGGGCTGAGGGGAATGGGCATGTAGTGTCCTTTTTCCTCGATGAGCTCTCTGTCGCAGCCCTTCGGTCGAAAAACTTCGAGGTGGCCCTTGGGTTTAAAAAACTTAATTTTAAAATCAGGAGCGACCCGAAGGTTGGCCCTCCATCCTCTGCTCCTTCAGCAACACAGGAGCCTCAACCACCAACCTCCGGCTCTGAGAGGCAAATCAGGGAGTTTCCAGAGCCACGGCAAACCGTGGCCAGTGAAACGCCCAGACCAATGCCTCGGAGCAGTGCAGGGCTCACTGAGCCACAGCCCAGCACATCAAGGGGGGGTTACACCGCTGAGGCTCAAAGCGGCCAGCAGCATGCCGCAGCCAGGGAGCCCAAGCCGGTGCCTCACAGCAGGGAGGCACAGGCGTCAGGTGCAGCAGCTTCCCAGGGAAGAAAGAAGGAGGATGCTTGGCGCACTTACCGAGGACGTCCACGTCCGAAGTCTGGGCGCTCTAAGCAAGCAGGAAACTTTTAGAGGCTACCCAGGCAGGAGTGGTGAGGGTCCTGCAAGCCAACCTCCACCATGCTGCAGCATCATCTGCGGTAATGGAGTGTTGTCTTGCTGAGGGCAAAGCTAGCATCGCCTTAATCCAAGAACCTTGGGTAGCCAACGCTCAGGTTCTGGGACTAAATGCTGCCGGTAAGATTCTCAGTAATAATACTGGTAATAGACCCAGAGCTTGTATAATTTTTAACAACTGTGTTGATTTCCTTCCGATTACAGAAGTTTGCAATGACGACTTGGTAGCTGCTTTTGTCAACCTCAAAGGGTGGAATGGAGCGAGAGTAATCATGTGCTCTGCCTATCTTCCTGGAGAAAAAGACGACCCGACAGGAGACCTGGCGAGAGTAGTGGAATACGCTGATAGCCAAGCAGCTCTACTAGCGCTAGACTCGAACGTGGTCACATCGAGACTGGTCGAAGAGTGCATGGAACGATTGAACACTCTAGGCAACAAAAATAGAGTAGTTTTAAGATGGGTACCAGGGCACGCAGGCATAAACGGCAACGAATGTGCTGATGAGCTTGCAAGAGTGGGGGCTAATGGAGTACAGGAGGGACCCGAGCCGTTCTGTGGTATACCAAAAAGCCTAGCCAACAGAACCCTGTCGTACTCCTGTTTCGAAAACGCTATCAAGCTCTGGACGGAATCGCCGGGCATGAATCATTCAAAACTTCTAATCAAAGCCTTTGACAAAAGGTACAGCAACCTTGTCCTAGCGCTCAGTAGAAGCACAGATATTATAATACTTAACAGTACAGATAGCTCACTCCATACATTAAACGTAGCCGTTCTAAGTGCGCTTATTGCTCGGGCAATTTTTAGTACCAAAATGGAAAACTAGATGTCGCCCGAAAAAAACATCACAGACAACTAAAATGCTTTTGCGCTTACAGTCGAACCAATAGATAGCAGTAGTGGCGTCAAATAATCAGAGCACTAATCCGTTTTTTTTTCAAAATTAGATTATAGGTATGTACTTACTTATTACTTAAATAAAAAAAATCGAAAAAGTTACTTAGAACACCGAGTGCAAATCAAAGAGTAAAGTAATATTATGGAGAGTGCAAATTAAGGTGAATGAAATGCGTTTCGGCGGCGAGGGAGGCGCCGCGCGCGGCGCACGCCGCCGACGGCGCCGCATCGCGCCGTCGCTCGTCATCACAGATATCAGAATACTTCTTTCTGTGTTCTGTGCTCGTCATCGTCGTCGCGTCGCGTTGTATTCGGCTTGTAGATTGAATCTTTATCTAATATTGCCGTGCCGTTTTGCAAATAGTTATATGTAGGTAAATACCTACTTTTGATATTTCAAAAATAAGTTTTTAGGGTTCCGTAGTAAACTACAAGGAACCCTTATAGTTTCTCTATGTCCATCTGTCCGTCCTCGGTCCTACACTCATATTAACAATGCTAACAAAGTGGTAGAACAAAATTTTGAAAAATATTTTTTTTTGGGCCTACAAGGAAAACTATAACGGCTATGTAAGCTCTACTAGTTACCGAGTAATAGCCGAGGAACTTATGAAGTAAAATTTCTTTGACGAAAACGTATAAAATGTCAGACCTATATGGCATTGTACTCATCTGCAAGCAGAAATGCGTAGCCAATACGGAACCCTGCATTTGCGTGGCCCGGCAGGTACTTGCCCGTTTTTTTTAAATCGTTTATTCAAGGTAAAAAACAAAATATAACAACAAAAATGCCGCACCACAAAAGCCGCGCAGGCGCAGTCTGCAGATCTGAGTAGTCCTTATCCTTACGAATATTATAAATTGGAAAGTAAATTTAAAATTAAATATTTTTTATACCACTAAGGTGGCAAACGGTTACATACCGTATCACATGATTCCTATGGATGCGTTGCCGACTCTATTTTAATAGTCAAGTGGGGCAACTCGGATACAAAAAACTGATCCGTGTCCGAGTTTACTACTTTCAAATTTTGATTTATGCGACTCGGACGATTTTGTCATTTAAAGTAGTAAGATGTATGTATCTATGTACACGTACCGTCAAGAGGCATCAGGCGGCCGTATGCTTGTTTGTCACCTTAGTGGTATAACAAAAAACAGGTCGATCTTTACATTGGATTTTGTGCCGTTCTTAAGTTCTATGTTATAAGAGCTATAAATGTAGGTACTGCAAGTATAAAGCTCGACGTGCACCTGACTTGGATTGTTTTTAGATTGGATATGATGGCTAAATTCGCAAAGCGTGATGTAGTTCTGCGTTTTTGGTATGTTGTATGGTAATGTTAGTTAGGGTAGTCTGAATTCAAATATGCAACTTCGAAAAAGTTGTGAAAACTGACAAAATCGATTCACTGTTCGCTCTCCAGGATCAAAGTGATTACATATTTATGGAGGTGACTGTACCTACCAGCGTTGCGCAACTACGCTACGCGCATCAATTCATTCCACGCAGAGATAAACCGAGCGCGCGAACGCAGCAGAAGCAGGCGGTGTGGCAACGATGCGTAGCAAGCGCTTCGCGCCATGATGACGTTGTGGCCGTGTGGCAACGGCGCACGCGCCTCGTGATTATGACGTTGTTAGTAGGTACATAATTATTTAAAAAGCTTTCTATAATATGTATACATACTGTGCTTTTGTTTACGTCACACAGCGGACGACTACGCTATTATGCGTGTATTATACAGGAATATGTCCGTAAATTAAATAAATACCTTACTACCATTGAGCTATAATACGTCAGTACATTATACTTCAATGCTTACTACCTACTTAGAAATATTATTGAAATTTTGAAAGATAAAAAAACTCTTACAAATTGTAAAACAAAACGCAAAATGATAGGTAGGTAAGTATGAGATAATTTTGTAAAAGAAAAGTACTAGTAAATCAAGTGTTTAATACAATGCAAATATTAAAAATTAAAAGAAAAAATATATAGGTAGGTACTTAAAGATTTTTTTTATTTTTTTTATTTTATTTTACATAATAATTTGATTTGCTTGTCAAGAATTAAATTTAGCGCCATCTATCTGTGGCTGATTAAACCTATCTTTATCTTTTAAAGAAAGCGACATCTGTTGTGAGTTTGTGACATCAAGTAAAATATTTAGTAATAAATTACGAAACAAAATTAACCAATTCTATTTTACAGTACATTCTTCGCTATTTTCAGGATTGTATTTCATTATAAAATTATAAAAACTATTAAAATATTGTTTTCAGTGCGTAATTTTACTTTATTTTGGATTTACATAATCTTCAATTACAATCGATACTCTTAACGCCATCTATATTATTTAGGGTTGTACTACGTTTAGTTTATATGGAGTTGACCACCTGTGGTAGAAGTAACCTACGAATTGTGGTCAGAGCCTTAACATTGTTGCCTTAATAAGCACATGTCCAACTTAGGGCTGAGTGACACACGCACCTGCAGACGATGTAAGGAGGCTGACGAAACACCACTGCATCTTCTGGGGGAGTGTGGGCCACTTATACACAAGCGCAGCACTCATCTAGGGAGACACTTTTTAAGCCCAGATGAGTTAAAGGAGTTCACCCCTAAGCAAATCCTGCGGTTCATCACAGCTGCAGGGTTTAGCGGTGAGCTCTAACAAAACATGTGGCGATCACAATAGACCAGTCCTGGTCGCAGTGCTACTTAAGCCGCACAAAACATAATAAAAAATAAAAATAAAAAACATAATTTAAGAATAAAAATCACTTAAACAATTTTTTATAAAAATTTGTCGGTAGCAAACAGCGCCATCTATTAGAAATGTTGAGTAAACAACAGCGCCATCTCTTAGTTTCCGGCGAAGGATTTGAAGCCGCGGCCCTTGGGATAAAGTGACCATTGCTAGCCACTCGACCACAGGGTCAACGAAAATATAAACAAAACAGGTTCAAAACATTCAAAATTTGTCGCAGGAATAATTCTTAATGTGTGAGCCAACATAGAGGAACTGCTCGGACAGTTAACCATTGATCAACATACATGGACCGCTCTTATTTTGAGTGATCTAAACGTGTTTTAACATCTATCATAGGTAAAAATAACTGTAAACAATTTATACGCCTAGTCTATTTTGTATATCTTGTATTATAACACGCACAGCACTCATTATTACCGTTACCGTAAAAATATTATGACTCTCCTCTTCTCGTCTTATCTCTTGAATATATGATAAAAGAAACCTATTTTTTATTGTAATCCTTAAGTTAATGACCTAATTAGGTGGATTCAGGCCAATGCTAGATGAAGCGATGCCCTCTAAAGACATGCGGGACGTCAATGGATCAGGCAGGATCGAGGCAAGTCACTCTCTAGTCTAGAGGCTCCCCTCTATAGGTCTATGTTCAGCAGTGTACTTATTTAAAGGCTGAAATGATGATGATGAAACCAACATTTTATTTAACGCTTTATGTCTAATGTTCATCAACCAAATATACGCATTTTAAGTGTTTAACAATACAAATCGGTAGTTAAGTAAGAGAAACAGCGCTCCTGTGCAAAGCTTAACGTGAATTATACAATAGTCCTTTAATCGATAGGGGATGAGTGAAAAACGACCTTTCTTAATACCCTATTATCTATTTCTTACAATTTTGGATATTTATTTCAAATATTAAGAAAGTAGCCGTACCATAAAATTTTACTAATCTAAAAACCACTATTGGGCGAAAGCCTTTGTTCCTTTCTTCAAATTTGAGATATAGTGCTACCAACATCTATAAGAACGTGAGTGACGTTTGTAGGAAGGCGTTACTGTGGCATATTTTTATACATTTTGGCAAAGGCGAACTGTCAAAAAGTGACATACTGTTCGGAGTTTAAAATACTTTTTTTTACTTTTTTCCATAACTGACAAATGTCTTCATTGATTATTGATTTTCTAAAATGTCAAGAGTATTTTTATTGTAAAATATAATATTCAAAGAAAAATAATATTTCAATCAAAACACCGACCCTGGAACCATTTTCATGGTCCATCGATGCCGGAAGTAAGTCATCCAAATTCCTGAAAAATAATAATATTTTGTGTCATATGACATACAAGGAAAGGGACAGGATTTTGGTTGATTGTGGCAGTATATAAACAACGAATTTGACGATTCTCGAGCGGAGACGGCGCAGAGGTGCTAAATATTCTGTGTGCTGTACCTTTTATTCATATTAAATTGTAATCGGTCGTGATCGTAAGTAGATACAATGGAACAATCTATCGATAAAACACAGGCTTTACTCGATCTACAGGTAAATATTTGTGAACAGCTAACAAAATCTAGATCGAATTTCAAAAAATCACCGAAAGACCGATTAACAGTTTCATATGTTGAAGCAAGAACAGAAAGTACTGAACAACAATGGAAATTATTTAATGACACTCATGGACGACTAATAAGCGAAGGTAGTAAAAAATATCTGATTGAGAGTGATTATCATAAAAAATGTATGTATGACGAGGTTTTTGAATTTTATATTGACTTTAAAACTGAGTTAAAAGAATGTTTGTTAAAATTAAATAAAGTTTCACGTACAATAACTGAAGAATCACATGCTACGTCTTTCAACGCTAGTAGACGCACAAAATTGCCAGAAATTAAAATACCAATATTTACTGGTAAGTATTCAGAATGGGAGACATTTAGAGATTTGTTTGTAGGATTGGTCCATAACGACAAATCTCTAGATGACGCCCAAAAGTTTTATTATTTAAAAGGTCAACTAGCGGGAGAGGCGGAGCAACTGTTAAGAAACTGTAAAGTGACTTGCCAAAATTATATTTCAGCTTGGAATAAATTAGAAAAAATGTATGGGAATAAAAGGTTCATAGTCGATGAAATTCTGAAACAATTCTTTGCACAAAAAAGTTTAACAACAGAATCTGCATTTGAGATTAAAAATTTAATTAATACGACCTCTGATTGTTTAGAATCAATAGAAAACTTAGGAATAGATGTCACTTCATGGGATATTTTAATTGTGTTTATAGTTAGCGCCAAGTTAGACAAAGAAACTAGGAGGGCATGGGAGATGCAGCTGGCATCTGATACATCTGATGAATTTCCATCTTTTGAAATGTTTAAAGAGTTTCTGTTTAGTCGTTTCCGGGGCCTTGAGAAAATAGAAGGTATAAATTTTTTCGAGAATAAAGGTCAAGGCTACAAAGGACAAGTTGTAAAAAATGTGTCATCTTTTCACGCGAGTGAAAAAAAGGAATTTAATTGTCCATTATGCTCAGAAAACCATAAGCTGTATGCATGCAAGCAATTTAGTGGTTTATCTTCCGACAAGCGGCGTGATTTTGTCAGGGAAAAGGGAGTTTGTTTTGTTTGCCTTGGTAATAACCACTCGTCTAAATTTTGTAAAAATCTCTTCAGGTGTCAAATATGTAAAAGTCGTCATCATTCGTTGCTTCATCCTAACGATGTTTCAGGGTTGGTAGTTGAGAACTGCAATACAGCAGAGGAAATGATATCGTCGTTTACAGTCCCGACGAAGGAGGGTGTTGTGTCACAAGGAGAGACAACACAGGCTGACCAGGATAGTCAGTTAGTTTCGTATTTTTCGACAGGTAATGGAAAGGGGAAAACAGTTCTCCTTCCTACAGCCGTACTTAAGGCTGAGGCGAGAAACGGAACATATCATTTAGTAAGGGCTTTGGTTGATCAAGGCTCTCAAGGGTCTTTTGTGACAGAAGCTGCGGCACAATATTTGGGTCTGAAAAAGACATTAATTTCAGATCACACCATTTCTGGTGTAGGAAGTCATGCCAGTGTCAAGTCTCAACACAGTGTAACATTAAACTTGCGATCAAGAACTGATCCTAGTTTTTCTACTACCACTAAGGCATATGTATTAAATACAATCACTTCTCTTCTGCCTGTCACGAAAGTGACCGAAGTGGAATGGGTAATAGGGATTGAGGGGGACTTGGCTGATCCAGATTATTACAGGCCCAATAAGATTGACATCTTATTAGGTGCCGAGGTGTACAGTCAAATCCTTCAGGTTGGCCTTAAACGTAGTCCAGGAGGAGGGTTAATGGCTCAAGACACTTCATTTGGTTGGATCCTTTCAGGTGTTGTTGCCACAAATATTCACTCTCATATTGCAGTGATGCATTCAACTATAGAATTAGACGAATGCTTGAAAAGATTCTGGGAATTAGAAGCGGAACCATCTGTAACAAAAAAACTACTTACCAATGAAGAAAAAAGATGTGAGGAGTTATTTGAAAAAACTACTCGACGCAATGAGGCTGGTAAGTACAAAGTTTGCTTACCGTTTAATAATGACGATCCAGAATGCAAGAGAGGTGATTCCAGAGAGATTGCTCTGAAAAGATTTAAAGGTTTAGAAATGAAATTAGCAAAGAATGCTACATTAAAGGAAGAGTACACGAAGGTAATACACGAATACACTGCCTTGGGACACATGGTGAAAGTTCCTAAAGAAAAAGAAAATAACAAGGAAGCGGTGTATTTACCTCACCACGCTGTTGTTAAAGAAGATAGAATTACCACAAAGGTTCGTGTTGTGTTCGATGCTTCCTGTAAGGGTAAAAATGGAAAATCGCTGAACGACGATCTCATGGTTGGTCCGACGATACAGAATGAACTTCGTCACACAGTGATGCAATGGAGAATGCACCCGATTAGTTTAGTAGCTGACATAGTTAAAATGTATCGTCAGGTGTTGGTTGATAGACAGCATTCGCCGTTCCAACGCATTCTCTGGAGGGATAGTCCTGAAAAAGAAATAGAAGAACACGAATTACTTACGGTTACTTTCGGCACTGCATCAGCGCCATATTTAGCGATACGAACACTGCAGCAAATTGCTCGCGATGAAGGGAAGGATTTTCCCGCGGCAGCTAAGGTCATTGCGAACTCTTTCTATGTAGATGATATGATGTCAGGAGCTGAAAGTGTAACAGAAGGTTATGAATTGTATAAACAAATGAATAGCATTTTGAAGAGAGCGGGATGTCAATTACAAAAATGGGTAAGGAGTAGCAAGGAGTTAATAAAGAAGATAAAAGAAGGGATACAGAGTAATAATGAAGAATTAAGTATCAGAGAAGATGACTCACTAAAAATTCTTGGACTTACCTGGGTTCCAAATGAAGATGTCTTCAAATACTCCGTTGTAGTCGCTCCGTTGCAAGGGCCCGCTACAAAAAGAAAAATTATCTCGGATATTTCTCGATTATACGATCCTCTTGGATGGCTAGCTCCAAGCATCATAGTAGCAAAAATATTAATTCAAAAGCTGTGGCTGGCAGGCGTTGAATGGGATATTAATCACTGGTCATACGTTCCTTCGCAACAAAATCCCGCTGATTGCGCCTCACGTGGAGTTACTCCAGTGGAACTTGCTGCTAACCAAGTGTGGTTTGAAGGACCAGAGATTTTGAAAAATACAGTAATAGAATACAAACGGGCAATAACTATAACTAACCTAGAAGAAATCAAGGTACACGCCACTTGTATTATCTCAAATTTTACTCTTTGGTCAAAGTTTTCTTCGCTCAGTCGATTAATACGTGTTATTGCGTACTGTCGAAGGTTCTTGAATCTGTTGACGCGACCGCGGATAAAATCACCGTGCTATTTGTTAAAAGAAGAATTAGATGAAGCTCGATCGGTATGCATCAAAAGAAGTCAAACAGAAAGTATAGATGAAAAAGACTTTGAAAAAAGGTGGAAGTCGCTAAATTTATTTAAGGATTCAAAAGGAATTCTGAGGGTGGGTGGCAGATTAGAGATGTCTCAAATTGATTACAATAAGAAACATCCAATTTTCATTTCAAAAGAGTCATTTTTTACAAAATTGTTGATTCAGGATGCACACTATAAAACCTTTCATGGCGGTCCGCAATTGATGGTTACCTATTTACGATCAACTTATTGGATTGTTAGTGTTAAAGTTTTGGCAAAGGGGTGCGTCAGAAAATGTGTGAAGTGTATTCGATATTCAGCAAAATCTATTTGTCAGTTGATGGGTCAACTTCCTATTTCGCGCGTAACACCAAATATTAAACCTTTTTTAAGATCAGGTGTGGATTATGCCGGTCCTATAGACATCAGGGTTTCTAAAGGTCGTGGAAACAAGTCATATAAATGCTATATAGCTTTGTTCATCTGTATGGCAACACGTGCAATACACTTGGAAGCAGTCAGTGATTTGACGTCAAAGGGTTTTCTTGCTGCTTTCAAAAGATTTGTTTCAAGACGAGGTCGGTGTGAAGAATTGCATAGTGACAATGGCACAAACTTCGTCGGAGCCTCTCGAGAATTACTCAGACTTTTTAAAGAAGAACAATCCAATATTGCTTCAGAGATAATTGAGTGTCTTGCCAATAATGGAACCCAATGGCACTTCATTCCTCCTCATTCTCCGAACTTTGGAGGCTTGTGGGAAGCAGGAATCAAATCTACTAAGCACCATCTCAGGCGAGTCGTAGGAAATTCTACCGTTAAGGTAGAATTACGAGGAGATGTCAACGGTGCGCAGATTGAGGCCTGCCTAAATTCAAGGCCTTTGTCATATGTAGGAGGTTCGGATGGGTTTACAGTGTTGACTCCTGGGCATTTTTTGGTAGGAGAATCTCTCGTTTTACCACCAGATTTCAATTATGAACAATCCAACATTAATTCATTAAGAAGATGGCAATTAACACAAAAAATGTTGCAAAATTTTTGGCATCGCTGGTCGCAAGATTATTTAAATCAATTTCTCCAGCGGCATAAATGGTCTCGGCAAAACCCTGGGTGATATTGTATTGGTAAAGGAGGACGATTTACCTCCTGCGAGATGGTTGTTAGGCAAGGTAGAACAGAAACATCCTGGCCCTGACAATGTAACGCGAGTGGTGTCTATATTTAATAAAGGTTCATTAATTAAGAGACCTGTCTCCAAATTAATTGTCTTGCCTGCAACCGTTTAATTAGATATATAAGTATTATTGTTTGTTTTCTTTTTTCCATTATAAAAATTGTACTACCCGGAATGGAAGGACATGTGTCCTTGGCGGGCGGCATGTTCGGAGTTTAAAATACTTTTTTTTACTTTTTTCCATAACTGACAAATGTCTTCATTGATTATTGATTTTCTAAAATGTCAAGAGTATTTTTATTGTAAAATATAATATTCAAAGAAAAATAATATTTCAATCAAAACACCGACCCTGGAACCATTTTCACATACAATATGAACGGGAGTTGTAGTTCCAATTTCGGTCACGTTCATAAAAGATGTTGGTAGATCTGTATGTTTTAAATTACATAAAATCAAGAAGTGCCCCGACATGTAGTATGTATTCTTCTAACTTTAAATAAAAAAGTAATGTCTGTCTTTTAACTGTCATATTTGAAATAAAAGAAAAGAAATTGCTCACCAGTGTAACGTCAAAAACCCATAAAAAAACCTCTTTCTTTCTCTCTTTAGCAAACAGATAATGTCACCAGATAGAAAAGATATAAGTACTTATTAAAATATTGATAAAAATTTTACAACCTGCCATGCATATAAATTGGCAGATATAAAAATGCTTCTTCATTACGCAGATAATACTCGGCTAAGTTAGCTAATTTAAAATGTATGTCGAAGGTTTCATTACTCAAAAGGTGACAAAAATAACATAATGAAAAGTCACAAGGGACGTCCTCTACGTAAATTAAGTTTTAAGGTCGCTACAGAACTCAAAGTAATCCCAAAAGCATACACGATGTTAATACTCTATTCGAAGTGAAACCAATACGATATTATAGCACTGTTTCTCAACGTTGAATATATTGCCGAGGAACTCTTTTTAGGCAATATTTTATAAATATAGGCGAGCGGCGGCATGAACGGAAAAATATGAAAAATAAGAAAAAAGAGCAGAACTATAATCACAACCACAAAGGACAATTATTTATTTTCCAGGGAACCTCTTTTCAGAGACCGTTAAATAGCAGATTGTAAGCCAACAATGTGAGAGATACTTACGACAGCATTACATTACTTATTTAGACCGCAAAACATATCTCTTTCTTGAAATTGCCGCTTAGCGTAAAGCGAAATGCCATCTTCTTTCAAATTGAAATTATGATAAGATTGCTAACTGATCTTAAGATTGATAATATGTCTTTTAGGTGAGTAGAAATCGCTAAAAAGGTATAAAAGTCATGAAACATAATTATGGCTACTGCGTGGCATAGTACGCTCTATATATTATGCATATAGATTATATCCAAACAAAGGTTGGTACCTATTATTATAGATACGACTGCACATACTATACTTATCCCTACTAATATTATAAATGTGAAAGTGTGTTTGTTTGTTTGTCCCCCCTTCACGTCGAAAGTAATGAACGAATTGATAATATTTTTTTATTGGGGATAGTTTAAGGTCTGGAAAGTGACATAGGCTACTTTTTATCCCGGCAAAACATCTCATTCCCACGGAAAAAAAGTACTTATAATTTTTTTTTTCATATTTTTTAACGGGGATAGTTTAAGGTCTGGAGAGTGACTGCTACTTTTTTTTCCACGGGATAAAGAGATTCCCTTGGGAAAAATTATTGACATTTTCCCTTGACCACGCGGGCGGAGCCGCTGGTAACAGCTAGTACAAAATATTTATGTTCACTGATTATAAATAATCTTTGGCTAGGCTTTTATAAAAGATTGAGAAGCGATGCGATAAAGTTTAAATTAGGGCTTAGAAAAGATTATTCGCGTGAATTGATTTCAAAGGGGGAGCATTGTTCGTAAATGAATGAATGAATTATTTAGACCCGTTTACCTTTCGCGTTGAAATATTTGCGGCTTAGGTCTTCGTACGTTAAATGTAAATCCGAATTGTAAGGTTCATAACACACTGACTTTGTAGCAGTTGACAGTTGAGTGGCAGCAGTCTAGTTTGTCTAAGTCTTTGATGGATATCGGTCTTTATTCTTCTATGTATTACTGATTAGAATCAGAGCTGTTTTCTTTACGATATTTGACTGAATGAAGAGCCTAAATCATTGATTTGTTATTTTTTTCTGGTCAAACCAACGTCTCTTTCCATCAGCTAGATTACTCTACATAGCAATCGCGATTTTAATTTCAATCCTGAATAATTTCAAATGCAAAATTATATAACAGCAAATCCTAATTCGTATCCTTGAAATTTTATACTTTACTAACTATTTGGTTAGCATACAATCCGATTTCATTCAGTTTAGTATTTAGTCAGCGCTAGTCTAGCTGTAAAGAGTACCTAAAAGTAACAATCCAATGGCGATCGAGCGGAATTATTGTCAAGAGTGGGGCAAGTCTCTCAGTGAAATTGTTAATAGCTACGTTGCTCTGTCAATTTACTGCCACTTCGATGTGTTTTCAGCCTAAACATCTAACTTAGTTTCTATGCCAATGAATTTTGTATTAGTAGCAAACACATTAAACATATTATTAAGTAGAAATAGGGTAACACATGGGATTGATACGGTTGTGAATATAATGGTATTGCTTATACATACGAAAACTAATTTTAAAGTAAACAATGTTTTGATTCCGTCGAATTGTCCGGCCCGATGGTCGAGTGGCTACTTTATCTCTTGAACTGGCGCGTTCGAATCCCAATCAAGACAAATATTTTGTGTGCATGAACATATATGTTTTGTTTGTTTTGTATATCATCTGTTTGTATTTATTTACAAATATATATATTTATGTATACTTTTATAAATAGATGAACTAAAAAAAGAACATAGGTATGTTTAGTTTTACAGTAATAAAACTTTACTTAAATCTAAGTTACTTGCATGTTAACACATGAGAGAACTTGAAATACTAGTTCAACACTCAGATAACTAGGTCACCTACCCAGCTTATTCCACACAATAACACATAGTCCCCTGAACACATATGAGGAAAGTTTCCTGCGAACTAAATTCATAACAAATTCACCCCGAACAAGCCTCGTCATTGTCGAAGGAAAAACTTTGATAAACTTGTTTCAAGTCTTAAACGTAACTTGAGTGGATATTGTTGCACACTTGACGTGTAACTTATTGTTTACTCTGTTTTCGTATTAAAAAAACTTTCTAAAACTTGGTAGAAGTAGTTTAATAATAGATTGTGGTGCTTGACAATCGAACTTCTTTTGATTTGCCATTTTTTTTATTCATAGTGCCATACATGCGGTAGCCTTTTTGCCTTGCGGCACACACATTATTAAGTATTAAATGTAGGAATTTATATTTTTGACATCATATATTCTGAACGAGGTATATAATTTAAAATAATTTTATTATAGTGGTTTTACTTGAAAGATGTCTTTTCCATGATAAAAATCAGAGCTAATTGCGTGTTTATTCTCCATTTTATTTTAACTACTATAACATTTTAATGAAATCTCACTATGTAAATAATTTTTATTTTTACTATTCTAATGTATGTGACTGAAGCAACAAAAAAAATCTTTATCTAACAGACTGATATCTCTTGAAACGTATAAAGAATCGTTCCGGATTTTCAAATTTCCCTTCTCGACTCTCAGTAACCTCTTCACGTGAATTGATTGTTCCTATTGAGCGGGGAATAAAACCCTCTTGCGGTGACATCTTTTAGATCCATAACGAGGGATTTAAGCTATTGGCTATTGTAAGTAAAATTTAAATTCAGGTCGCAATAGCTTTTATACGAAAACTGGGAAAAGCTTATTTAGAACAACAAAACGATTTTAAGATTTAGAGTACCCGCACCCGGTTTCGTTTATGTAAAATTGTATTCGTTTTTCTTGACGTTTCTCTTCCCTTAGTGACTGTAGGTACTATTTTCTCTTGCTGTTTGGTACAGTCTACCAAATATTATTTTTAGTAATAATTATTAGAATATAAAATTAATTTAAAACTAAACTAACATTAAGAATTAAAAAGGCATGGTCCCTGTGGCGGGTGCCCAAAATGCTAGCAGCGTTACCTCGCTGAAGGGCGATAGAGATCCGAAAATTATAGAATATTATATTTTTATTTACAAAAAATATTCCTAGTTCTTTCAAAATCCAAAAGAAAATAAATTTTCCCATTACTAGGCATTTGCCACGACTAGGGGCATTCCCTTACCCTACTAAAAAGTAATTCAATCTATAAAGTAACTTTTTCTCAAATAAATTTGACGGTATCCAAAGAGAAATGCGTAGTCATTGAAATTTTTGATAATGAGATTTTTTCGGCAGATAAGAGTGAGGGCGACAATTCAGCTTAAGGTGACTTAAGCCAAAACTTCTCTCTGCCCCTGTGGCCGACGAAAATTGTTTAAACTTCGCCCATTATCCCATCCCGATAAGTCGGCAGTACATTCATAACATTAATTATTTATTTTAATTACGTTTTCCTGTTTCGCAATTCACAAATTTCAACTTCACGTTTTGCTTTTGGAAAGTTTTCTTTTATAATTACAGTTGTTTCGTGAACCCTGATGAATCTTAAAGAGTCAAATCACGCTGACGAGTAACCGCTGGTTTACGGTTAGAGTTTTACATCTTACTCTTTGGCATCTCGTTTCATAGGCCGCGTTTACAAATCAAATCAAATCACGTTGCATGGTACTTTCTAAGCATAAGATTTTACGATTATATTTTTTTAAAACGCAGCGTAGGCCGCTTACAATTTTGTCAGATGACCTATGGGAAGTCGAAAAAGCCGCTGGATGCAGGCCGCTGCTAATCGGTCGCGCTGAAAACATTTGTGGGAGGTCTATGTTCAAAGGTGAACTTGTTGTGGTTGAGATGATGATAATTTTTTAAAATAGAACCCGCGCCCTCTACTTCTTAAGGTAACATTTAGGGTCACTACTCATTATAGGGCAGGACTAAGAAAAATAGGGATTATCTCTATATAAAGAAAGTCGTGTTAGTAACACCATTGATAACTCAAGAACGGCTGAAGCGATTTGGCTGAAAATTGGTGGAGAGGTAGCTTAGAACCAGGAGAAGGATATGGGATACTTTTTATCACGTCGGTAGGGTAGGGGTATGGTATGGGTAGGGGTAGGGGTAGGCTAGGGTAGTGCCTCTAAGGCGGATCAAAGTTTGCCGGGTCAGCTAGTTTTTTATAAAAATATATTAATATCGCCTGAATCACAATTGTTTCCATAAGTCCTTGGGATGGTTACACAGAAACAGAGCGGGATCAGGAGGGCTACTACGAAACGTTAATCCGATATTTCGGCCGAAGTATCGGAAGAATTTTAACCGTGAAATACAAGTTATTTCATGATTATAATTCAATGAACTACTAAAATAACCATAAAGTACAAGGTATTTCATGGATAGAATTCAAGGAATTACTAAAATAACCATGAAATACCTTGTATTTCACGGTTAAAATTCTTCCGATACTTCGGCCGAAATATCGGATTAACGTTTCGTAGTAGCAGCACAGTTTAATCCTACCCTTGCCCGAAATAACTTGAGATTTATTGTGAATCCTTTATGACTCACACTTCACATCACATGGTGTTCGCAAGTAAATATTGTGCAGTTTAAGTTAATTTTTTTATTTATTATTAGAGTAGAATAAACGAGCTAGCAGGTAAAAGCAAAAGCATGTACAGCCCAAGGGCATTCACGACTACAAGACTCTTAGATGCATTGCGAACTTATGAAAAAAAAAAAAAAAAAAGGAATTAGTTTTCCGGCTCTCTCACTAATAATGTATTCACTAAATGAAATTAAATCATAATTGATTTGCCAGAATAAGTACACATTTTTTTACATGAGGTGTTAGTAATGTACCTTGGTGAATGTATTCAGCATGCATGCAGACGTGCAAATATTAGTAGGTATTTTTGTCAGTGTTCCATCAATTCCTTAATGCTATAAAAACAATTTCTCAATAACCAGTCACTCAAATTTTTCTTAAACAACCGCTTTTTTACGCCGCCATGATATTCTGTGGATTGTACTGGCCCGGTCAAGCCAAGTCCACCTAGCCATTCACTAGCCAATACCAGTTCATAAAAGAGCTAGATTCTAAAACTCACAAAAGTCTAAGGTAAATATTAGTCTAAGTATAATACTTAATGTTTTTTTTATTTACTTTATTTTAAATTTAATCGCATGTTATCCATCTCCATTTATCATATTTGTCAACAATGAGTTTAAATTTTGAACATTTTTTCAACCATTTTAATAATCGCGTGTTGACTTATCGTGCAAACCTTAAATTAAACGATGACAGGGCAAAGGCGCTTTTTTAAACTTTCCATTAACAAGATAGAAAACTCAAATTTAAAAATCCTTAAGTAAAACGACATAAGATATATTTTCCCATGAAACTAGCACCTGGGTTATAGATAAATGGGGTTTATGTACAATTTTCGTGCTCTAAACGTAAACGAGAACAAATATTTACGCGAGCACTTAAAATTTATATGAGGATTTTGCGTGTACTACGCGCCTTACTACGTTTGGGGCCAAGAAATAGGTGATAGTGAGCTTCTTACTTATTATCGCATTTACGATCTATTTATGTAAACCTAGTGGTATTTTAAAATTATTATACATCAGGATTCTTGTCATTTGCCACCTGCATGTTTTTATCACGGTTTATCGGGATTTCTTGGAAAAAAAATACGGGAATCATCTAGATCTCCTCAATCATAATCTATATATATAAAAATGAAACCCGTATTCCGTTGTCACGACATAACATGAAAACGGCTTGACCGATTTGGCTGATTTTTTTTTTGTACTTTTCTAATACTCTGTACAAGGTTCTTACGGAAAAAAATATTAAGAAAATCTCTCAGAAAGATTGAAAAAAAAACGAAACAGTACCCGGGCGAAGCCGGGCCGGGCAGCTAGTACAATATAAATTATAAAAACAACGACATTTATTATTTGACAATATCACAAATTGCAGACGCTTATTAAACGTCTGCAGTAAAATCGCTGATTTTGTAGACACTATTTGAATAGACGTTTGTTTATATCAAAACCCGGTTAGAATCACTAGTCACATCTACATGTAAATATTCTGAATATAGATATATTATACGTACGACATTTTAATGGCCCCATTCCACTGAAAGCAAGTTTTATAGCCTGCAATTGAGATACGTGGACGTGGGATGGATGACGTGATCGAGGTAAATTCAGCTTTGAACTAGAATTGTCGATTAAGACGCAAAGCAAATAAGGAGAAGAGCGATATCATTATTTATTATTTAAAGGAAATCCATGGTTTCAACACAGCAGTCGCACAGTTCTTGTTCCCGATGTGAATTGTAGCATAAAACTGCCGTAAGGCGTAAACCCTTCTCGGGTATCAAACTATCCCAACGACAAAAATCGTAAATCTAAATATTGCATGAAAGCACTTATAGCCTGTTTTTCTTAACTTGACCCATAAAGTAAACAATCTTAGCGTGTCTTTTTATTCAATTATCCATGTGTAAAATCGACAAATCGCCAGAATACTAAGAGTGCTGTGTTAAATGCCATTTCTATCTATACTATTTGGGTGTGAATGATAATTTTAATTGCCTATTTTCGTTAAAAAGACGTGCTAAGATTGTTTACTAAATGGGTCAAGTTAAGAAAAACAGGGTTTACTTGTATTTTTATATAAGTAATTTTTTATCCTAATAATATTATAAAGGCAAAAGTCATGTGTATGTTTGTTACTTCTTCACGCTCAAATGGCTGAGCCAATATTTATGATATTTGGTATGTAGGTGGCCGATACCTTGGATTAACACATAGGGTAGGTACTTTTAATCCCGAATAAAGTCTGATATAGATGGCGCTACTGTGCATAAATAAATACACGCAAACGAAGTTGCGCGGGTTACACTAGTTGTACTATATAAAGTTTCATAACAATGCTTATTTTATTGTAATAAAAAGCTTTGCTCTTACTAACGGGATAAATCTTTAAGTTTTTTCACAACGGCAAAATCGTCACGACGACCCAAGTATTAACACGCCTTAAGATGTGCACTGTTGCTTTTCAAATACTAGAGCGTAGTAGAGCCACAGACTAGAGCTTCGCTGATATACGACAAATTACCCTTATAATAGGCGTGACGAAAGATTTTGAAAACCTCTTCCGTAATGTGGGTACACACTTACTATTTATGAAAAAAACTTTATTTCGGTAATAAACTTTAGTTTAACGAAGTTTAAAACCATTTTTCAAATCATTTTCAAATAGTGCGCCAAAACAGCGGCAGGTGTCATGGCGTCAGCTCTGACGTCACGTCTTGGTAAAAATGTCATTGTGTCTTTGGCGTAACGAAGAAGTTGTAGTAATGTTTACCGAGACGTGACGTCAGAGCCGACGCCATGACACCTGCTAGTGTTTCAATCAAAATGGCCGATTGAGGTATTTTAATGTTTTATTTTATTGAAAATCTTAATAATCTGATTTTTTTAAACAAAACTAAAGCAGTGGTTTTTTTATTTTTTATTTGAATATTCACTTACAAACATTAAATTGACGATTTTTTGATACTGTCGTCATGCCTATTACGGGTAGGTACAGCGTAGTCGGCACAGTTTTTTTACCATACAGTTCGCGTCGCACAAAAAAGTCTGCATAGCGCGCAAAAGCCCATTGCGGACTTATCACAGACGCGTGCGTGGTATGCTTTGAGCACACCACGCACATCTACTTATACGTGCAGATGACAGACTAAATTTACTAAATGTAAGCAGTCTGCTCTGTTAGCGCGCTTTGAAGCAAATGTTTTACGGCAGATCATTTTAAAGGTTCTATTTTAACAGAAAAATATTATTCCTACTGCTATGTAAACATGAAAATTCCACAATTAAGGTTATCCCACCCCTAAACCCTGAGTTGGGAGCTCATAAAATATTAATAAACAACTTTATTCTTTAGACAAGTTTGACAAAGAATACCTAATAAAATTATGAGGGTGAACTTTTAAGACGAAGGGTCGGACATAAAAAATCACCGGGTTTTTTTTTCTTTGAACAACTTGACGATTCTTAACTTTCAGCCAGGAATAGTCGTTCATTTAACTCTTTAAATTGATGTTTGGTCTTGTAGTTATTAATTTTATTATAATTTATGGTTCGGATTATAATATCAAGATGATTGCAACATCAGGTTTGTAGTTGGAAGAAAAACACACCATACGCCTCTTCCGTCGAATGTGCTCGGAATATCTCCAATCCTTACTCTGACTTGTAAAATAAAAAATAAAATGTAAAAAAAACTTTTGTAAAACTATTCAATACCTTATCCCCTTTCAATAAATGCTATCAATGGCCATTTACTTACGCATAAAACGTGCCGGGAATCAACTCTTTCTCATCTAAAATCTGTCACCGCGCCACTATTTTGTCCCGGAATAATATATTTGCTCACGTATTCAGAAGGCTGTTCCCGTACGTGCTATAGGGTATGTGTTCAAAATGAGTAGTAGCGGTGGGCGCTATAAACCGTTATTAAAACCGCACGTTTATCAAAATACAGTTTATTAGGTATTTTGGTATATTTTTAATTCAGATGTTATCAATTTATTTCCTGAACGAATTAGGTATTTCAATGTCGAAGAATTTCGCATTTTTTATGAAAAAAAAATCCTTGTTAACATAAAACTGGCTGCTCCTAACCATTGGATTCAGAGAAATATTTTATTTTTAAAAAAGTATTTTCACCTCCAAAATATTTTAATAAACTTATCTCATACTTAGGTAGAACATCATCCGCGGGATATGTGATGTCCAAATCAAGCAAAGTTGTACAGTCAGGAGCACGTTGAGTTTGACACTTGTTGTACAATTTTGGTTCTTATGACATAGACCTTAAGAATGGTACAGAGCCCGATATGTAAAGGTCGACCTGCTCTTGATTGTACATTAGACAGCTGATAAGTATTCCTAGGATTGTAAAAACCATTTAGATTACCTACCAGGTTACAATGGTACCTTTGGCCTCACTGGCATTTATAAACTCAGAATTACTTACTGAACAGATGATTTTATTGAACCGTTTCGTAAAAATAACGTTATTAAAATTGTTGTTAGGCTGTTAGAAAACTAGAGCCGATACCGTGTTTTCATTTCGTTTCATGTACAAAGCTGTTACCTATTTCTAGTGTGCAGCGAAAGAAATGGAGCATGTTGAGCGATAGGACGTTGTCGATATTTATATGTCATAATTCCATGCACCGTTTTGCTCGAGTAATTTAAAATTTATGTTTTCTTATGAATATTTACTGTCTTAGAAGAATGAAATGAATCATAAATAGAAAAGTTTAATACGACTTATTAAATTAACATAAAAGAATTACTGTTTTAGAGTATGTACCTAGCGCTGGCACCTAGCGCTGGCACCTAGCGCTGGCACCTAGCGCTAGCACCTTGCGCTGGCATCTCGCGCTGGCACCTAGTACTGGTACTGGTACAGAGAAATCTGACCCCCCCCCCCCCCTCCCCAAAAGGAAATTTAAACTAATACTAGACGTAATCAAAATATAAATTTTTATTAATTTTCGTTGAAATAGGTACCTACATTGAGAATTACATGACAAAATTAATTGTTACTTTGGTTTCTCTGCAGATGTCTGTACCCAATAAGCTCATATGTGGGTGTTACTTATGATATCGTCTCATTATCATCATCATCATCTCAGCATCCCCAAACGTTTCCAGTAGGATAGTTGGATGGAAGTACCCCCTAAAGTATCAGTTACATTGGTAATTGTCACTTCAGGCTGCTTAAAATTAAAGTATTAGCTTCAAGTCAAAACAGTCCACCTTTTTTGCTCCCATCCCAAGCAAGTAGGTACTACATGAAATCTCTAGATTATTAAGTTGCAACAAAAAATAGAATTGCTCATTCATTCTATGAGTATTTTACGTACAATATCATAGTCATAACTACAAATATGTAATATTTATGTCAAACATAAACGTTGCAATTTTACTAAGAGGATTGCTAGTTTACATTTGTTCGTAAGTACATGGTTATATGCTCCTTGTTTGCGCTGCAGGTTTCTGCTAGATTTAATATCTAGGTCTTCGTGTAAAGACTAGTTTGCCTAAGTTATGGATACCTAGTTTTCAGTTTGAACAACAGTATTATAATACATACGAATATGAAGTATATTAAATGTTAGTTATATAGAAGCCGTAAAGGAAAAATGCTTTTCTAAATATTAGTCTCAAGCAAGGGATAATCTGTTATTTTAATAATTATAAATCTGAAATCTCTGACTGTTAACTTTTCGTGTGAAAACCATTCATGAAGACCACGAAATCAATTTAGATAGAATTTGGCAAGAAGGTTGTTCGAGATCTAAGACAGGACATGGGATTGCCGTTGCCGATCATTAACAGCAAGAAAGCTAAGGAAATATGGAGAGATTATATTATATTATAGCGAAAGATTGAGCTTCCATCTATCACAATTATCACTCACCGAAAGAACGCATTGCTTCTTCACGTCTAAATTCTGTGAGAATGGTATCAAGCTAGCATTTCTTTCTCATTTTACATCACTAAAGTGGCAAACAAGCAAACGTCCCGCCTGATGGTAATCGGTCACTGTACCCTCATTCCCTATAAAGGGAGAAGACTTCGCTAAGCATAAAATATAAAACACAAATTCAACAAAAACTAATAACCGGACCGCAAATGAACCCAACGGGATTGCTAAACAAAAATGAAGTGGAAATATTTCTGTAGCGAAAATAATTAAACGACCTTAATGGCCCTCGGTGGCTGTAATCGTCAGTTAGTTGCCGCAAACACCTTTTGTTTGTACCTCTCATAAAATTAGGAATAAATGCTGTATCCGTTATTACCGTTTCGAGAATTACTGCGGTTTACGGTATTATTGTTATAAACGGTCTGCGTAAATTTATCATCGATTAATACAAGCCACACAAGATTTGGAAGACAAATTTTATTGGGTAGAATTACAGTGAATAAACTAAACATAACATTAAAATTTAATCTAAAAACTAAACTAACATTAAAAATTAAACTAAATCAAAATTTAAAAATAATATTAAAACGGTAGAGTCCCTGTGGCATGGTATCCAAAATGCTAGCAGCGTTGCTTCGCTTAATGACAATAGAAATGCGTTGAGTGAAGTAACTGCCAGCCTTTGGGTCACCCGTGGTTTCTTGCAATCTTTTGGCGATGCCTTAAAAAAGGTCAATGCACTGGAACCCCAAGATTTACACTAAAGCCCGTGTTGTCTCAAAGCGTTTACCATTGTAGTCACACAAGATAAAATTTAAAGGTCGATTGTCTATAGTTTTCCCGAGGAATATAGTCATAATATTCAAATGCCAGAATTTCCTTTGCCCGAATGTTTTGTTGACCATAATATACATGTGTCATACTCTTGTTCGCCCTAAAATTAGATTCCATAATGATACGAGTGCCATACGTATTGCTATCCATTTTATTTATTGCAATGATATTATTCAACAGAATATTTAAATGCCTTACAAAATTGTTTTCGAATCTATCTAATAATATCAACCCACTTTCGCTATTGCTTATAGTACAATTTTTAACATACTATGTCGAACCTCGCTCGCTTCGCTCGCTCGGCTTTTGATAATCACAAGTCAAACCTGACCTAACCAAAATATTCTCATGTTACGGGCCATATTAAAATTTGACAGATTCGATATGCCGGCAGATCTCGATCAGCCGGATTGACCGATCTATGTTGTTGGTATTGGTTGTTCCAACCTTACCAAACCAAACCATACCTAAACCTATTGCTCATTTAGTATAAAATGAATTTGTTCTTTTTCTGGAAGTTATGTTGATGGCAAATGATGTTATGGCTTGTGATAATACCGCATACAATCATGATAGCAAATGATATTATTGAAATTGACTTTATTGGAAGAAGCAAAGATAAGGAAGCAAAGATTCTAGCACGTGACTAACATAGTAAACAATGAGTATGACATATGAAATTATGAGAAACAATATTATCTCTGTTGATCATTATAGCAGATGAAATTTGAGCAAATGAAATTCTGACAAGTATTACTCCCCCGGAAGAATAAGCTTCACTGCTTATTGTCAAACTGGTCGCTGTTGTTAATCCTGGCTTTACACGAGATAACGCTGAAAAGTGTGATGGGCATGTCCCGAAAAATTTAACGCTTATGTCGATTATAATAAAGTAATTTGTTTCTATGACTTCACTCGCGTTCGTGATGTAAAACGTCGAAGTAATGTTTTAACCCTACTCAAACTATTTGTGAGAAAGCATATAATTCTTCGCTAGATATTACCACTATTTAAAACTTCCACATACATCCTTCAATACAATAATATTCTTCGTCCTATAACGTTACTAAGATCCCTTTTATTTTACGCGAAAATCATCATTCAAATGCATTATTTACAAGAAATATACATAGACGACATTGCGGTGTTTTTTAACTGTTAGCCATAAAAAATATAGACTTTATTACATTAAACATAAAGTGTAAAAGTATGATAACACATTAACAAGAAAAGCAAGCTGTCTTGTTGGTTGTCGGTTGTATGTCTATTTAGGTCTATTTAGTTGACGCTCTGAATGGATGATTGATGTCCCTGTACCTGTACTGACTTGCTATTTGCTGTTGTAATTATGCTATCAGTATAAAAGTTATTATTTACGTACAAAAATGACTGACACCTCATTATTTTAAGGAATATATTTTTTTATGTCACTCATGTGGCAAACTAGTTATAATTAAAGGCATTAAAAAAAATATATATCATATCCAGAACGATGTTGAAACTGGCCTGAACTCTACGCACCAGGGAGGCTCCTTTTTTGCGTATACTACCCTGAAAACAGTCAGTGTTTGCCAATGCAAACATACCTGAAACGTTACAGAAACTAGACGATCCCAGAGACAGTATTAGTGACGACGTGACATGCTATTAAAATGCAAAGTCACGTCATAATCTAGTTCATAGGATTAAAAATCAAATTTTTAAACTAGTCTATTTATAAATTTGAATCGTGTGCGCGTTTTCACGACGCCAAAACTGCGCGCGGCCGCCGTATTCGCGTGAAAATGCGCCCACGATGCGCTCCTTTTCTGTCCTATATTTTATAGCCACGACATTATAGGTATGCAGCCTCGCTGTTCTTCCAAACCTGGTAAAATTAAAATAAAACAAAAATGATTTCGTAATTTCATTTGGTAAATTACAAAATTTAGAACCAATTACGATGGAAATTTGATACTTATACTGTTACAACATAAGAAATGCGTAGACATTTTTGTGTAAATAAGAATAATTAATTATTTATATGTCGCGATCGCGAATGTCAGCTTCCGTTTTGTCAAGTAAACCGTGCAATAGTTCCAACTAATATTACCCCTAGTAGCAATCTCCAGTAGTATGATTCTAATTTCATGGTAGTAACTTCCAATTACATTATCTAATATCCATGCCATTTCTTGGAACTACATAGTATGTTATGCTTTTACATACGTCAATTATGATGAAGAGATACCACTATAAATAATATTCGCACTATCCTTAGACATGAGGGATGGTTAAATAAAATTACAAGATGTTGGTTTCACCGCTCGCTAATAAAGTCCCGAATATGCTATTTGCATATAAAAACAATATTCAATTGTTTTTTTTATGTGTTAGGAAGTGCTGTGTGTAGTTTTTAGAACATAATATTGGTTTCCAGAAAATTCCAAACGGTTGCCTGGAAGTAATCGGCTAGCAATAAAGCCGCCTGTTGTACTTTAAATTGATCGACTTTTTCTTTTTGTACCTACTGTTATTATTATTAAATATGTAATATAATAAAACATTATTACATTATTTTGGTTTCTATGAATAAGACTAAGAATATCGTCGACTCACAGTTGAAAGTTAGTTAGTTTTCATTATATTTTTAAAGAAATCTGCCGGCAAACTTTTTCTACGAAACACTAATGATTTGATATTATCGAATACTATTGTAGAAAAGAAAATAGTACCCAATAGTTTTATACGGGTTACTATTTCAGTAAGCCAACACAATAGAGAAAAATAAAGTAAAAACCAAAACAGATTTGGTCGGGTAAGATACACAATAGACCCACAATATCTCCTTAATCGGATCGCAGATTGATTCAAATATGTTTCCCAAAATCCTTTGGAATCCGACTCGGATATTATGTTTCTTGCGGTTTATTACGCCCCACTATTATTACAGGGTAGTTTGTAATGGACCGGACTTATTTGGAGGCTTTTACTGGACCCTCCGGAGCGTGTGCCTTTTAGATATGCAGATGGGCTGCCTAAAATATTACTCTGCAGTTTAAAAAAAAGTTGGAATGTGGAGAAAGATTTGCATTTTTTATTTTATTATTGCGTCAAATAGACAGTTTTATAAAGCTATTTTACGGATGCTATTTAGAGATGTTCGAGGTGCTGGGCGATAAGCAAAAAAAAATACTGTTGGATTATTGGAGGTGATTATCCCTATCCTGTCCAAGTTGCCCAATTGACTGTTGTTACATTAACAGATTTTTATACGGTCACAGATAATGCCATCTTACTCGAACCGAACCAAACATTTTGCCAGTAGCGTGTGAGAATTTAATTTGAGGCATTGACATCAAAAGAAGACGAACATAAAATAACATGATAGTGACGTGAATGGTGACTATTTTAAAAACGAACAGCGAGAACTTCACTATGTGCTGGCAACGCTGGCAAACATTACGAGTAGCGTAACAAATATTCTCCTACGGGAATATTTTGCACGCGTAGAGCTGCGCATATATTATGGTGTTTTATTTTTTGACAGATGACATATAAATCCCAGTCTGGCAGCCGAAGCAGTATTAAAGCAGACAAGAAAGGAAATAAGACTGGTTTTATTTTGCCATTTCTTTTACCGGTGATCGTGAGAACACTAATGTTACTTAAAATATTATAATAATAATAGGCGCAGGCAAAATATTCGCAAGCACAAACAGCCTTCAGAAATTATTAACAGTTTTCAGAAATCAGAAATTATTTCTGCCGTGTAATAATTATGTACAAATGGTATGAAAAAGTTAATTACAACCGTTTGAAAATGAACATAAAGAGCGACAAACTACTTAAAAACTTAGAATTTCAGCCCAAGAATACTTTGAGCGATGCGATTTTATAAAAATCTTTGAAGTTTTAAAAGCTTTCATTTAAAATGCAAGTGGAAAGGAAGAACTTGAGAGATCTAATTAACTTATAAAGACTAGACATTTAAATTCATCTCCAGGTAAATTAATATTATCAAATGTACATTGCTTACAATGGTTACTGTTAAGTTTTATAATATCTGTGCAATGGTTAATGTGTTTAATTTTTTTTATATGAAGGATGGAATAATGGTAGATGTACATACCTACAGATTGTAAAAATTTCATATAAAATACTTTTATAGTTATTGAATAAAACCGATTCTCCGATTCCACTTAAAATAAAATGTTGCAGATTTGAGGTAACTTGTGTTTTTTTTCCATCGAGGCAACTTGTATGACTCGTGTTTTGGCTTCCTAATTCAATTTTTTATGAATATCTTTAATTTTTTATATCTTGCAAAAATTTTGGCAAATACCACGTTTTTGTAAGCAGAAAATGGCTTTTGCTGGAGTTAAACATGTTAAATAACTGTTTTGGGTACCATATCTTGAGGTATGCTATGCGTAACAAGGAATTTTTTTACAAAGTAATTTATCAAATTTGTCTGACACTTAGCGACAGGGTTAACAATTTTATAACAGTCCATAAAAAGTACCTGTGTCTTTGCACAGCTATCCCCGGGGCATGCTAATGAATTCCATTGTCAAAGCACAGACGGCTGTCTCATTTTCTATTCCTAACCCTAACGTACACGTTGCCACAGCGTAAAATATTAGCATAAGAATTCGCCAGTATACTGTTAACAGAGTACCAGTCTCCGAGCGATAAATTTTAATCTGTGTCACTTATGTAGGGTCGAACAACTTTTACAAGACCTTGTTAAGAGGATGTCTTTTGTAATTTTGCTAAAAGGGGCCGGCTCGGGTCGAGAGCAACATCTATATGTTAATTGTGATTTGGTACACCTTCGCCTGTGGAAATAACGTCACACATGCTCCGAATTATCCATGAAGGGACTGGATAAATAGGCATTTCGTTTTGGGTGTAATGAGTGTTTTAATTTTTCGTTTGACATGATAAAAACTTACAGAGTAACTTATTTACTATTATTTTCTTCTTACTACGTTATCCCGTTTACTATTCCCAACCTAATTCATTTGTATTGAATATTACCCGATTATTAACCTAAAGGATTTGGCGAAGAAATTAATATGAATCGACTACTCAATTTATTATTTAAAATTAATTTAAAGGATGATAGGGTCACTAGTACCAATAAGTGACGTTCACATAGCCGAAACTGCGAAGATACCTGACGGACTCGACATTGTTACCAAAGGTAATATCCATGCTCTGATTTGATGGATGTCTCAGATCCATTAGAAACCTTAGGCAGGTAAATTTTTATAGTCTTGACTGTTGAGTCAATTGATCTTCATACTCTGCGTATAGCTAAGATTCACACAAAGAAATAAGTACCCAACATAGACGTATTAGAATTAAAATCATGTCTATGGTGTGTTGAGACGCATGACATAATATTTTATAGAAAAACGCATTTTACTCAACATTATTCCGGTATAAAAACTAATATCAATACAAAGTACCCAGGAGTGTGAATAGCCGCCGCCTGCAAGGGTTTCCACGCTTAATGAGACCGAACCCCGAACGTTTGCGTTATTAATACTAATGACCTTTGCTTTGGCGCACTCCAGATACGATTCCAAGTTTTAAACTGGACGGCAGGGGAAGTTTTAATATCCCTTTGGATTGTACGGCTTTTGATGATGTGCGAATCTATAGAGCGGTCTTTACACAGTGGAGATCTCACGTCAGTCAAGATCACAGAGCCACGAACGCAACATTATAGGTGCAACAATTTGAGGATGTCATTAATATAACAAGATCAGCCAAGGATCAAAATTAAAAAAATATTGGTTCGTCACTGTAATTTAAAAATTAAATAAAGTATGGAGAAAGCAAAATAAGTTTTAGTTAAAGCTTGGTTGATCTTTGTTTGTTAATCGCATATATCGCATTTTGACGACCTCCGTGGCGTAATGGTTACCACGCTAGACCGCCACCCAGGAGGTCCCGGGTTCGATCCCCGGTCGGGTCATAATGAAAAATAAACTTTTTCTGATTGGCCTCGGGTCTTGGATGTTTATCTATATATATGTATTTGTTATAAAATATAATATCGTTGAGTTAGTATCCCATAACACAAGTTTCGAACTTACTTTGGGGCTAGCTCAATCTGTATGAATTGTCCCTATAAATTTATTATAAATTTATTTATTTATATAGATTAGGGTGACAAGACATTACAGTGCCTGCTGTGTTTTTTCGCGTCCTCCTGTGCTGCTTTGAAGCATTTACAATGACACTTGTTTTGGCCAAGTTAGTGACCGACTGTTGGCTTGAAAAAGTTTAAACTTTTTAGCACATAACGAATTACTGAATTCAACAAAAAGTTTATAATACTGTCGAAGTTATTTCTGTACAAAGTCGAAATAAATGTCCCAACGAGCGAGGCTTACCTTTAATAACATAGCAAGACAAACAGACAACTTTTCAACGTCAACCCTAAAGCCATCACGTGTCTTTTCCATATTCAAAATAATGTTTTCACACGTGAAAAGGTAAAGGTAAAAGGAAATAAAAGGTGTAAAGGCGTTTCCCTTAAAAACATTCGGATATCCTCACAATTTTCGGGTCTTTGTATAGAATAAGGTCTTCCGCAGTTGGTATGTTATGAATAGTCTGATTGATGGCTGTTTTGACACATTAGCGGTAAAAATTGTAGTGTTATTTTTAATACTAGCCCTTGCCCGTGGTTTTGCCTGCGTTTGCTTTTCTGGGTACCTAGTAGGTTTACCCGTGCTTGTTTTTCTAGGCTCCTAAGGTCCTAAGGATTAAGAATTGGATTATCAAACGCAGAATATATTTAGCAAAATACGATTTGAAGGTTCTGAGATTAGCGCATTGAATTAAGCTCTCCAAGTTTATTATATTATTATTAATGCAGATAATGGAATTTAGATTATCAGCTACTGTATGATCTATGACAACTGCATGCTGTAACTTTCTTCGATCTTCATGTCGTCTCACCAATTCGTCCGTTACTGTTGCCGAGGTGGGTTTGCGTGGGTGGGGTAGCTTAATATGATTTTACTGAATCGAAATCACGTTTGAAAGAAATAATTATTCAAATAATCAATCAAAAATAAAATTAAAGTAACGTACTTAGCGAGAAAATATCAAATTGTTTCAGGGAGAAGTTAATACAGGCTAAACCTTGAGATAGATTGCTCGAACAAAAGTTTCATTTGTCTTCTTCTAAGGGCCTGCAAAAACGAGAAGTGCCCCTTAAACACCTGTTGGGACTTTTTGCTTTTTTCCTTAGGGATATAATTAATCAACCTCGGCTGAAACCCCCTGCAGATATGTTTAAGGCTTAATTGTTTTCTTTGGGGAACAAAGTGAAATGTTATTTTAAAGATTTCAGATGTTTTAATCTTCTTCATTAACATATGCTTCTTTTTAGGATTCCGTATTAAACTAACAAGAAACCCTTATAGTTTCTCCATTTTCTGCGCCCACCTCGTCGTGTGGTGTGTCATAAGATAGGTCTCAAAACATTGGGGTGCTAATTTTTGTTTCACTTGGTGATTCTCCATCTATCTCCGAAACTGTTGTATGTAGAAGTTTATAAAAAAGCATAGTAAAAGACTACCTACCTAAGTTTATGAATAATTCGTTAGACGTGGTGTAACGTAGTACCTTATACATTTCCAATATAGTTGGTAAAACAGAATATGCCGCAGTATCTATTGTGAGCGATAAGGAGTTCGTTCTAAATTACAGCAAGCACGCACAAGCATTTGTGAATAATCTCGAAAACGGAAGAATTCTTCGCGACTCTCGTCTCCAGAGAGCAATATCATTATCCGCATTGCTGTGTATGTAAATGATCTCTGTTTGATGTCTGTAAGCCAAATCGAAGTTCACATACCAACTTCCAAGTTGTATAACTTTATTTATTGGGTGTTAATCTTGGTGTTGATTTCTTTCCTTTGATATATAAATACGATATGTTTAATATTAAACAAGTACAAAAAATCTGGGGGTACTCTTTTGATAGTATTGCAAATAGTAAGGGTGATTTTGTTGCAATATTCTGCAAACATTCTCCATTCCAAAATACCTAATGAAATCCTATTTTTTTTGTAAAATATGCATCATGCATCACATCGTATAAGCAGTTCAAAAATAAATAAATAAATAATTCAATTTGTTTTTAAGATGTCATTAAAAACTAAAGTTTTTGAATACACCGAAGGTTTTATATTGCCATTCAATACAATATCATTTCAAAACAAATACTTTTGAATTTCTGCTGAGTAAATTACAATCCAAAATCTTCTTGAAAAGTCCAATTCAATTTGAATAAACTACGTAAATTGTTAGCATAAATCACGGCAATCTTCAGGTGTTCGGGCAAAACTCTACCAAAGGTGCATTCACAAGTTTTATTAAGTTCGCCCCCGTCAAAGGCGCAGCGGTGGCTGTTCCTCAATACCGCTGTTATATTTCGAAACTCGCAAACTAGTTTGAAATTTTGATTCAGCTTTGAACTGTGCTTCGAGATGCTATTGGTACCAGTGTTTATTTTGCTTTAATTATTATGTAAAAAGATCTCTCTGCAATAATAATGTTCCATGACATACAAAATGTATTCACAAGTCATGGCTCTATCAGCCAGTTTGTGAAACACATTTTAATTTTAATTGTTACATTAAGTTTCTAGCTATCTTGTTTTTTCTTCTTTAGTTTGATAGTGACGGCTATAATTTAATGTGTCCTTAACTTAAAAAAATCTGAAACTGTATCAAATGTTTGTATTGTGGTTGTGTAAAAAAATCAAAACCCCGCTCATCAACTACCGCTATTTGTCGCATGACGGTGGCCGAAACGCTGCAGTCGCACTGCTGTCGCTCGGTTCGAAAATGGTAGTGTTATTGTATACATTCAGTTTCATGATGGCGAAAGTACACTGTTTTTTGTAATACCATTAAAATTAAATTATGGGTACAGATTTTGTTTAAAGTCATCTGGAATGAAGTATCGTCATTTTCTCAGCCACAATAAGTCCACTGGCTGGATATAGGCGTTCCACTGTCAAAAATTTTGTCAAAGTGCTTTAAAGAAAGAAAGAAAAAAAGATTATTTGGAACACTTAAAACTAAACAACTTCGTTTTCAAATTCGTTACTCTGCATTTTTCTTTCATTTTTACATTTACACGAATACTGCTTTTTTAAGCAAAGTACTATACCTATATTGCTTTCACTTTACCTATTATGCGTAAATGGATTTTAATTGCAAAGGCTATTTCATAATTTCAAATTGGAATGGATAACGTCAGGATTGTATGACGCAAACAATGTATTACAAACAATTCTTGGTTTGGGAATTTAATAATGAAATGTTTCACGATCCGTTCGTACGGTCATCTCACATAGGATTAGAGACTGGTAACGCAACACACGTTAACGGTACAGGGTAGCCAGTAATGATTTTAACTGTTCCCCTACTAAGGTTTTGTAAATAACATTTAATTTATATTTACTCTTTACAAGTTTCGAGAGATACATTTCTCATTTGGATCGTGATTTTTTTGTAAAAAATAATTTTTTTAATTTCTGTTAGCTTCTAATTGTTTGTTGCACTGTTTACCAAAATTCTTCCCTTTTTAAGCATTTTACATGCTCATCTTTATATTGGCCTAAAAGTTTATCTATAGCACCAATCTTTAGAACTTTTTCACTCTCTTGGGATCCAAAATGTGATGAATTGATCATAACTTTATTCTACGATGAGTTGCATCTGCAAAGTACCTTGCGTGCGACTTTATGTGAATTCAAGTATAATCAGCATCTTTACTCAAACTTATTACTACCGCAATTTAGATACTTGAGCTGTTAGAATTTTCGTCATTAAAAACATTTAAGATTCTATTTCACGTTGACTTTACTTAAAATAATTTCGAAACTAGATCCCAATTTTTGCTATCGACTTGAAAACGAAAAGCCTGTGTTAGGGTTACCTTATAATTCAAGGACACGGGTTCCTATTGGACCGCACGTAATCCTACCTGCGGGGATTTTACACGGGTGTCGGGATGTAGTTGTCCAGTCAACCCTGATGCTCGCAGAATTATCGTGGTCTCTAGCATTGGAAATTTATGAGTATTTGACCTCAATAGTGTAATAGTTTCTGTTCGCTAGCTTGTACAATATTTTTAAATTAGAAGCTGATCATCATGGGTGTAATTGTATTTGTTTCTATGTTTTTTTGCTTATTTCTTTCTCATGATCGGTTCGTAGCGTCTGCATTGTGGTTTAATGCTCGTACATGTGTACGATTATATGGATAAAAATGATTATTTTGAAACGAATTCTCAGAGTACTATATTGTTTCAATATTATAAACTGTAGTATGTGGTGTTGCTAAAAGTGGCTTTGTCTATTCCTGTAGTAAAAGTGGCTTATACTACGTCTATCTTGGAAAATGTGAAATTAAATAAATAACCAACATCATACATTTCAACACAATTTTATTGTTTCATTACAATTCAGCCTTGCTTTTATAAATAGTTTTATACATTATTTACATCACAAACATCATTCAATTTTGAGTACAAATTCCGTAAAAAGTTTCAAATTCACTCGTTAAATTAATGTTTAATGTTGATATGAGAAAATAATTTACTATGATACAATGACATGAAGTACAATTCCAATAGTGAGAAGTACAGACAGAAGGTCCAGCAAGAAAGTACGGTTGGACCCAAGAGTAACTTCCTTATAATAACGATCATAACATCCTCAGGTGATTGTCTGTGGAGCTACAATCGCTCTTCTCGTATTGTCATTGACGTGATAGACCTAAACTATTGGCTAACTGTGTACATCTTGCTACTACTTCATCCTGAAGTAAGCTAAAAGACATTGCTATCAATATCAGCCCAAAAACCAGATACGCACAACACGCAATCATCTGTATGTATTCACTTTTTGAAGTCTCTGTATTCTGTTTTGATGTTAGGAAACTTGTAGGCACAAAGTCACCAAAACCTATAGTTGCTAATGCTATGAAACAGAAATATGCGGCGTCCAAGAAACTCCAGTTTTCCCATGCAGAGAAGATGGCGGCGCCAACACAGATGTATGCAAGAAGCAGGAAAAGTACAATACCCACTGGGATTTGGCAGTGTTCAATGCCATGGTTCATGTGGTGTTGCACACTAGTGGAAGCACTGCTGCTTGGAACTGCGCAGTTTTTGCTTTTATGATTATCTTCATTCCAGATCAAAGGCACTCTTGAAGGTGTGTCGTGTGGACATATTCTGTAAAAATAACATTTTATTATTAAACATTCGTGTCTCGGGTAAAGGTTGAATGATCCTGAACTCATAACTACGAATACGATTAAGTTCAATCCTATAATGAATAGGTTCTTTAAAATCATCATCGATAAAGTAAGGTACTACTACTAATACTATTTTCAACATAATTTATTATTATTTAGAACTAATTACTACAAAATATCTGAATTCACTAACTATGTCATCGTTGATTAGTTTAGTGTGTCGTTATTACTTTCTGAAACTTATGTTGTTTTGTAGTAGGTATTTATTACATTTACACATTCACTTTAGTCGATTAAAGAGTCCCCTATTTTTAAACCAATCTTATAAAATTATATTCGTGCAGTCGTATTCATATTATGTTAGGTCTATATAGTAGGGATATCACTGGCAGACCTAAGAGTACTTTTTTAAAGTTATCTCTGCGAATAGAATATAAAAAGGTGAACTCCCTGTACACCACTCGTATTTTTACGAGGCTTTTTCATTAATTCTATTTCGCTGGTAAAACATCTTTATTTCAGTATGTATTCCTTATAAATGAGGTGAAATGAATACTGTCGCAAACAATATTACTTAAATTTTTTATGAGAGTGAATGATCTTAAAAACATTTATGTAATTCAGAAGCAAATACATTACTGTATTATGTAAAAAATATTGCTATTGTCTTAAAAGGACAAAAAAAATTGTGTTCACACGAAATAAAAAGGTTTATTTGTCTTTGGGAGCAATATTTGAAACGTGGGAGGCAAGTTGGTAGAACACGTAGCTCAATCTTATTATCAAAGGCTCTGTCTACTGACATGATGAATAATATCTGTACAAGCTTGTTTCATAAAAAATATACCGCATTTTAATGTTTTGTATCTCTCATTTATTTTATTTTTTGCAATCATTGAACACTGTAAATTTATTATTAGGAATACAAAATTTCTTTGCTAAAAAGGTCATGAACCGTTTTTTGGCAGGGTCAATAATGCCCGTGTTAAGTGTAACAGTTTATTAATATTAATAGATAAGTCACATGCAGGTTGGGCAACCTCGATGCTACAAATAATTATATATCAAGAACTTACGCTTCATCGGGATCTTCTGAATCATCAAGGTCATCTTGACTCCTATTCAATGGCAACTCGCCACATTCTTCAGCTATGAGTTGTTCTATCACTTGTCCTCTTGGTCTCTGTATAGTACCCCTCCCTCTCCCTCTACCAGGGCCGTGAACTGTAGCCAGGCACTTTGAACTTCCGATCGTTTTTTTACGGTCTAATGTCTGAGTTTGGAGGGCTGATGATGAGTGTGGTTCTGAAAGTAGGTAATTATTTAACAAATCCTAAGAATTTCAATTAAGTGTAGATACTGCAGAAGAAAGCATAGCCAATAAGCAAAAGGAAAAATTTTGAGTTATAACTTTCGTTTTATTTTTCTTTGATAGTGTAATCGAGTCGATCGATATGACGTGTCGAGAAAACAACTCTCTTTCACTGTATGTTTATATAGATTTTAGAGAAATCAAAAAATGTAAAACGTTTCAATATCGAGTAATTTATTACCGACATGATCAGTAATGAAATTTTATATGTATCTTAAAGTCGAACTTGTTGTCTCATAACATACTTTCATGTAGTAGAAATAGTTATACAAAAAATTTTCAGTTAGGTGAATATTTTATTTTATTTTCACCCTTTATTATAAACCAAAAAATGCAAATTTCAAGCTCACCATCAGCCAAGGCACTGCGCTTGATGCGACCTAGGGTCGCCGCTCTAGGACTCGTCGGGGCCCTCTCAAATACTTGCGAATATTGACCTCTGTCGCCAGCTCTGGCTCGAACTGTCCCTGGTGATCTGTGGGTACATGGTGGGAATGATGTGTACTGGTTGTGCTCCGTTGGCTGCGGCAGAAGGCGCTGTTGCTCGTGAAGCGGCATATGATTTTCCATCTGGCAAACAAAATTAGGAATTAAACACTCCTTAACATTATTTTTATTGATGCAATTAACCATAATCTGCTCATCTCCGTCATTGTGTGGTAGGAAGATACACATGCATAAGTGGGTAATCAATTTACCTCCCCATCTTTTCTCCATGTATTTGGTACTTTTCTTTTTGTAGCCTTCAACCACGCAAGTCTTGCTAGTCTCGCCAGTGAAGCACCTAGCCCGGCAAGGCATGCCAATGTCAACGGAACACCTGCTGCAGCGTACGCCACGGTTGCAGCTCTCCCAGCGGCTGTACGTGGAGATACATTGCCGTATCCTTGAAACAGAAACGTTAACAATTTCAGCAGGTTTTAACATTAAGAGGACCGTGAAGAAGTACTTGGTAAGATCACGCTGTAAAAGTACGTCTATCTAGCGTATTTTTGTTATAAAATACTCATCAAAAAAAATATTTTAAATACAAATTGCGTCTATTTAGAATTAGCCCATTCAACTAGACTTGATCTTATTCTTAAAAACATTTATGGGATGGTGTATATAAATTTATAAACATTCCCTTTCTTAGCAACGTATCAGATCAAATCGATTACTGAATAACAATGTGGGTCACACTCACCTATGGTAGTAATTAAAGTGATACAGTAAATTAAAGCTCCTGAGAAGGTCCATTTGGAGTCGAGAGCTAATTCTGGTGGCTGAGCTTCAGAAGACTGTCTTGCTGCTGCTACTATTGAAGATTCGAATTTCCTTAGTTGTTCATGTACTAATCTTGTCCAATTTCTTTCGTAGAGGACGTTCAGGCGCTCTGAAACAATGAGAAATATTCTGAAATAAAACATATTTCAAGTTTATGGCTTGACGCATTTGAGTTCGTTATGGACTTTAAAAGATAGATAATCGTTTGAAATTACACTAAAAATATTTTTGGATTTAATTATTGTTACTAATTAAGATACACATACACCATTCGTACGAGCTATACGCCGAGCTATAGTACTTTCATCCTATTAAATCATTTGCATAGATGTCATCGTCGCTTAAAACCTAATTTATACAATGTCAAATACTGACTGATGGTTCTCTTTGATCTTGTCAGCTTCAATAAAATCCTTTCTGCGCATATAAATCACATCTCTCGATTATAATTTCATTTCTAAGTGATCAGTCTTCGGAACTCTTAATTAAAATGCCCACAGATTATTGTAAACAGGGTACTGTCTGGTTCATTGAACTTTATGTTAATTGAATTTTCTTCTTCAGGTTATTAAGAGCTAATTAATACTCACAATATAACTCTTGAATAATACCATTTTAATTATTTACTTGGTCAATAAGTATTGCTTTTGATAATTATTTTGTTCTTTGTATTTTTATACCATTTGACAGACCAGTAGTATAGTTGGAAGTGACGATGCCTTAGGTACACCAATACCTGATGATGTGGGTACCAACCCACATCATCTGGATGATGCGAATTTGGTACCCATAACATAAGCAGGCCTTGCTTACTTTGGGACCAGGTGTCATAGAGTGAAATGTTTGTTAATGTTTTGTTTGTTTTTAACCAACCAATTTTAAACCAAAATAAAAAAAAGAAAACCTCAATCTGTAGGTACACCGCTATTCTTGCAAAAATTTACATTTTAAAAGTTAAATGGCTCTTTTCAGTTTTGATTAAACTAAACAACGGGACGGAGACTCCCTCATTAATTTGAGTGTCTCATCGGAATCATAATAGTCTCTTAAAGGGTATGTCATCCTGGGACGCACAAAGTCAAAGTAATTTATCTGAGTAATAAAAAACCGGGCAAGTACGTGTCGGGCCACGCACAATGTAGGGTTCAGTATTTGCTACGCTTTGCTTACTTGCAGATGTTCGTCGTTAAGTTCGTCGGCTATTACTCGGTAACTAGTAGAGCCTACTTAACCGTAATAGTTTTCTTTGTAGGTTCAGCATTTGAAATTTTAAAACTTTTGATTTTTTATTGTATTGATAGTTTAAGGTCTGGAGAGTGACATAGACTTTTTCCTACGGGATAAAAAGATTCCCATGGGAAAATTTATTGTCATTTTTCCTTGATCACGCGGGCGGAGCCGCGGGTAACAGCTAGTTTTTAAAAGTAGGTCGTTGCATACGTGACAGGTTTTACGCAGACACGCAGACGGGACGGGAAGTTAAATATTATCGTCCGATACAAAATGTATGTGAATATGCATATGTCGCAGAGACACGGACGGGACGGGAATGTGTCGTCGCTGTCCCGTTCGAGGTATTATCCTGTCACATATGCAGCTACCTAGCTGATAGCCGTAAGATATTTATGTATATTTCGATGTCTTTGTTCCTGCACATTATTGTAAACATTGATAATACATATGAGTATACATATTAAATTACAGCATTCTAACATTGAGCGTCTAGGCCTAGGCGCTCGCAGACAGACAGACAGACAGACGTACATGGCGAAACTTTAAGGGTTCCTTGTAGTTTACTACGGAACCCTAAAAAAGAATCTGATCGAGCCTACTATATTTTTGTTTGCTATTGGTTAATACAATGACATTGACCCATCTCAGTCGTGTCTATATCGGAATTAAGCAAGGGACATTCCCTTTATGCATCCAAAACTTTTGCGGTCGTGGATGTATACGGGTTGAAGTGATTTCTTACCATCAGATGACCCCACTAGCTTTTTTGTCCTCTACCATAAAAAACATTTAGTAAAATCGACGTACTGACGAAAGATCCAAGCTAGAATACAATATATTTGGATGTACGTATGTGCGGATGTAAGTAGATATATTCAAGTATGTTGGAGATTTAATCGTGCTCACCTTATTTACTGTTTCAAGCACGATTTACTTTCGTGAATACGTTTAGCAAAATGTTTTCGTGTTGCTAAAATAAAAACTTACGAGAAACAAACAATACTGAATATTAAAGCAACAAACAAATAAAGTTCAGGAAAGAAAACAAATCGATAAATTAATTTATTAATGATATTAAATAATAATAATAAATAAATATTATAGGGACAAATCACACAGATTGAGCTAGCCCCAAAGTAAGTTCGAAACTTATGTTATGGGATACTAACTCAACGATACTGTATTTTATAACAAATAGGTACATATATAAATAAACATCCAAGACCCGAGGCCAATCAGAAAAAGTTCGTTTTTCATCATGACCCGACCGGGGATCGAACCCGGGACCTCCAGGGTGGCGGTCTGGTGTGGTAACCATTACGCCACGGAGGTCGTCTTATTGTGAATACTTTACTTTCTTTCTGGGTGTATTTATTAATTTTATTTATTTATTTATTACTTTAAAATAGTGCAAAGGACGAGGAATCAATTACTAGAATTAGAATCAAAAATACGTGATATTGTAAAATATTACACTGAATCAACAATCAACATGATATTTTTTGGATTTGAATTTCGTTTCTCGGTACAATAACACAATCCTCCATAACTTTGTTTACTAACTTCATTAACTTAAAATACAGTACAAAATAATATGAACAATAAATACAAACTTAACTTCCTGGTATTTTAATGAAAGTAACTTCAGTTTAAATGTTAGCTTTATGTAGTAAAGTAAAAACAAAAGTTATATTGAATCGCGACGACAAGAACGGTATTTCGCGTGACCGTGATTTGCCGTTTCGCGTATTCCTTCTATTTTCACGTTCATTGTAATCATCAGTCTATAGAAATCCATGCTAATAATATAAATAAGAAAGTGTGTTTGTCCTCCATTCACGTCGAAAGTAATGAACGGATTGATATGATTTTTTTATTGTATTGATAGTTTAAGGTCTGGAGAGTGAAAAAGATTCCCATGCGAAAATTTATTGACATTTTCCATTGATCACGCGGGCGGAGCCGCGGGTAAAAGCTAGTTTCTAATAAAAGTAGCTTATAAGTCGTTGCATACGTGACAGGTTTTACGCAGACACGCAGACTACGGCACAGGACGGGACGGGAAGTTAAATATTATCGTCCGATACAAAATGTATGTGAATATGCATATGTCGCAGAGGGGTACACTACAAACTCCGAAATATGAAACTCCGATTTTGAAAATTCCGATTTTGAAAATTCCGAATGCTTCAAAACTCCGAGTATAACAACCACGATCTAACAAAATCCTGATTTTTATAATTCCTACATAACATAACGTCTACCGTTTACAATCACGAGGGTAGACACGGACGGGATGGGAAAGTCTCGTCCCTGTCCCGTTCGAGGTATTATCCTGTCACTTATGCAGCTACTTAGCTGATAGCTGTAGATATGTATGTATATTCCGATGTCTAAGATGCGTGCAGTGTCGTGGCGTCGCGCGTCTCTCTTAAAAGTCTAGGTGCCCCGATAAAAGCAAAGTGAACAGTTTTAATTTTTTTTAATATGATACAGTGTTCCTTATATTAACATCATAGTTTTAATGTGTTATTAACAACATTAACTTGAAAATGCTTTTTTGCTACTCGCCAATAAACTTAATATTTTCCTAAATACATTATCCTAATTACGTCGAAATTGTTGAATACGTACTCCGCTCACAGCAAAATGCTCACCGGTATTCATGGAATGCGCCCTTTCAAAGCAAAATTGTATTTACATGAAGGAGCATTAACTTTAAATCTACTTGGAAGTCACGGTAATTTTTTGTGTATTGATGTGAATATTAAATCATAAAATAACGTACATACAGGCTGCACGTCAACTTATAACTGTAAAACCAATTAAACTTACCTTATACTATTTGTATTGCCGTTCAAGTACACGTTTAGTAGGTACAATTGAAGAAAATTAGGGGTGGTTTTTACTGCTGCTGTCTGTATGTATGAAAATCTAAATTTATTTATGTAGGTACCCATATCTTTTTCTTTTCATTTTCTCGATTTCTCTTGTCATAAAAAATGTCCAACATATCAAAATTATTGGGTATCTTCCCCAAGTTCTTATGATCTTAAGTTCCTAGCTCTACACTAAAGAGAGGTAGGCCACAGTGGATAATCCGCTCACATCAGAGCAGCCCATATGGGGAAGAACCTCCACCTTACAGAAGATCGTAGCCAAATAGCATTGGTCTCGGCCGTGCTGTGTTTCTACGGTGAGTAAGGTCTCCAGAGCTCCTCTTCGGGGTTGGGAGGGTTGGCAACGCGTAAGTGATACCCTCGGTATATAGGTTACGGTGATGCTTACCATCAGGCTATGCCCAGCTATGCTTGTTTACCAACTTTGTAGCATAAAAAAAACCACTCGCGAAGTGTGGAGGTGCTCGTAATCCTACGTCTTCTTCCCTTTTCCTTTGTTTTCTAACCTCGTGCATAACTTCACTTCGTTCAACTTCCCGAAAGTGTAGAGTTATCATTAGACCCCAATGGCGATACCCATTCGTATAAGAAATTACGTACAGTGCTAATGAAATGCTGATTTGGCCGTCTGTTTGGCATCCTTGCGAATGTGAGTGTACTACCCATGTTTGTAAATAGGCTTTGATGCGTCCTATTCTTATTGGGTTCTCGTTTTATATTGATTAAATACAATGAAATAATTATTCGTTACAATGTTTTAAGTACAGAAATATTTGTCTTATGGAGTATTCACAAATTGCACAAATCATTTATTATTTTTACTTTTTGTACTAGAGAAAGTCCCTAGAAAGGCCTACTATCTGAATAATCGTTTTGAGTCTTTGAAATTGGTATTTGCTCGGAAATTTTGTGCGACATTATTTTTTCAATTTCCGCTCATAACAAAACGACAAAGTAGAGATGGAAGACACTTTACAAACAAAAGAAAATTAT
This sequence comes from Endotricha flammealis, assembly GCA_905163395.2. NCBI lineage: Eukaryota > Metazoa > Arthropoda > Insecta > Lepidoptera > Pyralidae > Endotricha > Endotricha flammealis. The sequence continues at coordinate 4,877,140 of LR990864.1, read as the reverse complement.
GTAACTAAGTTATCTAAAAATATCTTATTTCAGAGATATTTAATCTAAGTGTTAATACAAAGACGATGAGAATCGGAACAATCATTTCAAATTAACTTAGGAAAAAAGTCTGTATATCCCCAGATTACTTGACCTGTGCAACATTATCTGCGCTGCGTAGCCTCAATAAAATAGGCTATAGTGATTTTTTTGTCACCAGCCATATTGAAGGAGGTCAGAGTGCCCATGATAATGATCAACTTTTACTAATAATCAGCTGTTTCATACAAAATGTTCGTATCTATTCGATCAAAATGTTTGAATCAGCTGTTTTTTTTTCGCGATTTGACATGGGTCCCCCCCATAGTAAAAGTTGATCATTATCATGGATACTCTGACCTCCTTCAATATGGCTGGTGACTAAAAAATCACTTAGTATAAGACTATAAAATAATTTGGATATCTAACGAGTTTTGAACACATTATAACACTTTATTAGCGCGTTTCAATAAGTCTGTCGTGGTTACTGGGTCTGAGATGCAACTATGTCGAAACGTCGCGCGTTGGGTGTAAAAAGAAAAGTTTTTGCACGCCTTCAAGTCCCACTAATAACGTTTATAACTAAAATATTTGAATCAGTATTTTCTATTAACTGCATTAAAGCAATCAAACTCTTCAGCTTCATTTAGTATAGATTAATTATTCGGAATTACGTCCGTTTTTAGGGTTCCGTAGTAAACTACAAGGAACCCTTATAGTTTCGCCATATCCGTCTGTCCCTCCGCGGTCTAGCGCCGACGCTTGATGCTAGAAAGTTGTAATTTGGTATGTATACTCATTTCAAGAATGCTAACAAAGTGGTGGAACAAAATTTTGAAAGATATTTCTTTTTGGGGTGGCTCCTCTACACGTAAAGTGGGAGTGAAATTTTTTTTTCGCACCGACCCCATGTTGTGGGTTATCGTTAGATAGGTCTCTTAAAACATCGAGGGTGTGGACAGATCATTTTTCGATACAATGATCCGTTTGCGAATTATTTACATTTAACGTGTCAATTTTCGTTTTGCACGGTGGTCCCCCCCCCCTCTCTATCTCCGAAAGTCTTGTGTTTAGAAATTTGAAAAAATTCATGGTAGTAGTTCATATAGTGAACCTGCAAGGAAAACTATAACGGTTAAGTAGGCACTACTAGTTACTGAGTAATAGCCGACGAACTTATGAAATAAAATTTCTTTGACGAAAACAAACAAATGTCATAGAGTATGGTATTTAACTCATCTGCAAGTAAGAAATGCGTAGCCAATACGGAACTCTACATTGTGCGTGGCCCGACACGTACTTGCCCGGTTTTTAAATTATCCATTTATACTTACCACTGAATTATTCGTTCAAACTGAAACTGTATTGCAATCCGGGAAATATGAAAAAGAATATGAAATGATGACACGTCTGATCTTAAAAGTAAGCAAAAATTAAATTCGATATCGCACATTCCGAATGCATCCGATTGAAACTCCAACGAATATAGACGAAGTTTTACATCTCGATACGAGATTTATTCGTGGCGATTTTTATTTTCGATTCATTCGGCCGTGTGCCGTAGATAGCCGACTGATTTTTGTAAACCTGCATGCAATATTCCCATTTTAATTAATCTAAGTATATTTTAATCAATTTGAGAGCGGTTTATTTATAGTAAAAAACTTTTTGAAAATATGGGAACTGAGTTTTTTATATAGATAAATATTTGTTTGGAATGTATATTAGTTTACACGTATTTGATCCATTAGGATTTGCATCTACTTACACACAATTTACATTTCAGTTAGCGGATTTACAAACAGATGCGGAAAGGCTAGGCGCTGTCCCACTGCTGCGCACGAAGAGGCTACGCACGTGTGTTCAGCTTTGCTTTGCAAGAGGATGTACGTGATTGTTTCCACTGCAACCCACGGACACGTTAACTATCAAGTGACGTCATTGATACACGCGTGGCTTGCTCAACATAGCTCAAGGCTGTCAACGCCATGCACGCAGTGAATGCGGTACACAGCTTGTTCCACAAAGCGTGCACATCGCTGCACGAACACGTGGGCCACGTGGCACATTACAAACCATGACAATCAAATGCATAGCCTCTCCGTGCGCCGCCGTGGTGGGTCACGCTACTGCTGTACGTTGTCGTGGTTTTATATTCGTGTATCGCTTGTACTGCAGTGGAAACGTAGACCCACGTAGTCATCCATGCAGCTGTAATGTGCCACGTGGCCAGCGTGCGTGCGCAGTGGGACTGCGCCTACTCAGTTATTATGTACAGTTACAATTTTGGCTCTTATGACAGAACTTAAGAATGGTACAAAGTCCAATATGTAAAGGTCGACCTGCTCTTGACTGTACATACTATGTCTAAAGTTAAATATTTATTTGTTAATAAAGTAATGTATTTTTTTACGTTTTAAAATAAATACTTTGCGAGGTATAAAGGCAAGTTTATAGACCATTCGTACAGTTTCTATTCTCCAAAGAAATTTTTAACGTTACTTTTTACGCGTGCACTCGTAAAAGTAAAATGTATACCAACAAATATATTATTCTTATCTACGTAATGGCTATGTAAAATTAATTTTATGATTATGGAACAGAATATAAAGTAGCAGTTCATTGAAGAAAAGTTGCAATACAAGTGTGGATCAGAGACGATCAAAGGCAATAACTGTCAATAAGCTTGACAATTTGTAATTCAAGTGTCATTGATTCTGTTTCGGACAGAAAGATTTATTCTAATTTTTTTTTATAAATGTTTCGATTAAGTTCCCTAAAATGGAACGTGATTATTTGAGACTACTTGCGTAAGTGACGTAGTACTATTTAATTATACTACTGTGGTGACGTAGTGAAGAAGAGAGTACTTGAAAGATTTTTTGGCCTTTTCTCGTACATAATAAAAGCAGTTATAATCTAGTACCTATTAATCTTAAGCGCTATCTTGCTCATACACCCATACTACAACAGAGTTAACGCTTGAGACTGAAGCGCGGAAAAGTAATTATTTTTATATTATAAAGTAATTGGTTATACAAGTTCTCCGTACATATTAGTGTTTATAGAGTAGACAAATTACATAAATAATTAATTACTGTAATGTAATATAATCTTTGAAGAGAGGAAGTGTATGTGAGGTCCAACTCTCTGAATAAATATTTTGAATTTTTGAATACCACGTCCGCCCCGACTCGCGCTTGACCCTCTCTCGTCCGGCGTGTTACAGGCGTAAGTAAATTTCAGATAGCCGCAGGGTCTGCGTTGATTTTAATCAGTTTTTTCGACAGGGTCACATCTTCAAGCGATTTTATTAGACTTGGGTGCCGCGGTGGTTATGTAAACATTTTTTTAATATTCTTAGCTTCAGAATTTCACAAAGAGCGGTATTCACTGAAGCAACAGTGAAGGACGAATTCATATTCAATTTTAGAGCGGCTAAAACTGAATTCATTATTAATGAGATTGAAACCAATTTTAGATTAATAGCCTAACCAGTGCCAAAATACAATGAATTGATCGCACAGCCAAATATAAATCTAACTGTTTGTTTTAAATTACCAAGATTATGTTGAAGTATATTTAAAAAAATCGATTTTAATTTCGAATTCCAACAATAAAATACCCATAACATATCTCAAAAAACAATTTTCAAACGAACGTTCACAATTAAATCCTCAAAATTCCAATGTCCCAATTGAAATTCTTGGTTCTCGTTTTCGTAGACTAAGCTTAACATAAGCCACGTGGCTCGAAATGCGGGATCACGAAACCAATTCAGATAGCGGCCCCCAATGTACCAGATAGCGAGTGCTACAATATACTGATCGAGATACAGCCTGCGGGTTCGTGACATTTTGCAGTATGTAAAAGAATTTTTCACAAAATTCCTTGCAAATTTCAATGTAGATAGATTTTTGACGTAATTTGATGTGACTTGTGATGTTCTGTTTGTTTTATAAGCATCAATAAATATCGTTTGGCTTTTAGGGAATTTTTTATATCCATTTACATTGCCTACGTGCTTTTGTACTGAAACATTGTATGCAAAACATGGCAAATATTGGACTACTTCTTGATTAAAAATATACTACTTTTACAATGACAGGTTATTTTTTGTCGGTTTAAAAACAAGATACGTTTCTATTAAATAATAAATATATAGGGACAATTCATACAGATTGAGCTAGTCCCAAAGTAAGTTCGAAACTTGTGTTATGGGATACTGACTCAACGATATTATATTTTATAACAAATACATATATAGATAAACATCCAAGACCCGAGGCCAATCAGAAAAAGTTCGTTTTTCATCATGATCCGACCGGGGATCGAACCCGGGACCTCCTGGGTGGCGGTCTGGCGTAGTAACCATTACGCCACGGAGGTATTCAATTGGTTGATACAATGACCCAGCTCAGTCTGTTAACATCGGAAATGTGAGAGGCACATACTCAGTACTCGTTTATTTAAAAAACAGACTAGGTATAAGTCTAGTAAGTATACATTTCTTTTTATAATCTCCATTATAATCTTACTTTGTTGACCATACCAGTTTTAACAACAATGACTAAGCGACAGATATTCAAGAATATTACGGTTATTATAATAGCTTCATTAAGTAAAAAACTTTTTCCATTACGCGTTGTTTCTTATGAGCTATTAAATGAAGGTAAAATTGTAAGTTTCCTTCGAGTAAAATGTATCTCAAGTAGAGAGATAAAAATGGTTAACGAGAGTTTTCATAGAACAGACAACATGGACAGAAACATATCACTTTTTTAAGTTCTAAAAAAAGTCTGTACTTCAAGAAAAAAGTGATATGATTTTGTCACTCAATAAAAAATTTATCAATTTATTTTTAATTAAACTTATTATTATTCTTTGTTAACTTATTACATTCAAAATCTGGAAGCAGTATATATCGACAATCTAACCCGAGAGATAACGCAGACATTACGTCAGAAGCACGCAAACTTTAATGTGTTAACCCTGAAAACCGTTAAAAATATTGAATTTTTGAATATAGATATGACGATGTTGAAAAATGAAGCTATATTATTACACATTCAAGGGATGCCACGATAGCAAAAAACGGTTGCGCACAAAACTGATTAAATTTTCAACACACACATCAGACGCAGCGGTCCGGACTTTTTTCTCTGCCCCAATTAAAAGTTTGACGTGGAAAAGTTACACGGATAGTTTTCCGCCTTTTTCATATCGGATTAGATTTCAATTGTTTTATATCAATCACGATTCTGTTGTTGGGAGTTGGTTCAAAATATGTTCGTAAATTGATTCACTCGATCAGTTTAAAACGAGACGAGGTTAAATGTGCGTACATTTTTTTAGAAAACAAATAGTATAGGTCAACTAAATGGATTTAAATAATGTTGCAAATCATTTTGCTACATTTATGTCTAAATGTTACCCTCACAAAATATCGGTGTGATAGCATGATTTGGACAGACAGTTTTGTGGTCTCTGGTCAGTTTTCTGTTCGACAAAATGTACTAGCAGAAACATAATTAGCAAGTCGTAAAAATGACCCCCTTAGTTTAACTAGAAATATACAAATGGAAGCAAATTGTAAAGCAAATTCATTATTTCATTCAGTCCTCGTGGATCACGCGTAAGCGTCGCACGTATCCTCAGTCTGCGCATAAAATTATAAATTAGTGAAAGAGACGGATTACTGTGTTAGAAAAGAAAAGTGCGCGTGAGCAGGTAAACTCCGCCTATTACCTGTAAGGTGGTGGACGCTGGGGACCGCCCATACTGCGCGTGTATGTGTGACTGCATTAGTTGCATTTCATTAACGCACTCACCGCTTATAGGCCTATTTGATAATTATTTAGGCCTATCTTTGTTATGATGGAGCGCACGCCAGACAAAGACAAAAATAAGACAGTCTACGGCTCGGACTCGAATTTGAGTAAGGTTAAGGATAAAGGTGTAACAATGGACCTCTGGCTTAATAGCCGTAACAAAACCAAGCGAGTCGATGACGATATAGACAGTGACTCAAGTCTTTCCCAGGAGCGGAGAAGACGAAAAACGTCAAGCAGTGGTATCGATGTTATGAATGAAAACCTTACAGCGTTCAGAGCACAAATGGCGTCAATGACTGCGCTATTGACAGCAATGAAAGAAGAACAGGACGCGCGATTTAGTCAGATACAATCTGATATGTATGGCTTAAAAAACCAGATTAGTGACTTAAAGAAGGTGCACCAGGAGACTGAAAAAGCAGTAGATTACCTTGGAAAGAAATATGAAGAGATAGAGAAATCAAAAAAAGAGATGAGAGAGGAGACTAAAAAACAGGATAACAGGATAAAGGATATAATGCAGAGGAATATTTATCTAGAAAAATGTAACAGAGCGTTGGAAGAGCGGATGATGAGATTGGAACAGAAGGAGTTAGAACTTCATTTAGAATTATCTAATGTAGATAAGCTGGAAAATGAAAACTTGATGGAAACTTTAGAAAAGATAGCAAAAGAATTGAATATTAAGGAGGCTGGCATTCAGGCAGTATGGAGAATACCTGGGGACAGCAGCAATAGCAAACGCCCTCGGCCGCTGGTCGTTGCATTTAAGTCGAAAGAAGCGCGAAAGGAATGGTTACAGAAGAAAAAAGTCACGGTCACGAATGATGCCATATTTGGAAATAAAAATAAATCGAGAATATTTATTAATGAACATGTCACACGCCAGATGCGTCAGTTGTTTTGGAATACAAAAGATAAATTGAAGGAAACATACAAATATATTTGGATCCAAGGTGGAAGGATACTGATTAAGAAAAGTGACAGTGAACGAAAAATATACCAAATTAATTTTGAAACAGACATTGAAAGTTTGATTGAAAAGAAGGAAGAGTAATAGATAGAATTTATATATATATATATATATATATATATATATATATATATATAACATCATTCAACACTTTTTATTACGATGTCAATCTTCATTCCACAATTAAATTTACAAGAAATTGAATATTCAAAGTTTTCAGATCTAAATGTATGGTATGCGGCATTAAACAGGCGATCAGAATTACGAATAGTACATGTTAACATATGTTCACTAAGGAAGCATTTCAATGAACTTTTAGTGTCAATGGAAGGCTGTTTAAATAATATAGACATGTTATGCTTAACTGAAATCAACATAAAAAGGGAAGAAACCAGTATGTACCAATTGGACGGATTCAATATGCACGCGTGGACCAGAGAAGAGAGGCGTGGGGGCGGGGTGATTATTTACACTAAAAATTACATAACATTTATAAAGACGGAAGTGCATACGGCTTACTGTGAGGTACTAGCGGGCGAGCTGCGTACTAGTGATTTTAGTACACATATCCTTGTGATATATAGACCACCAAACACCAACAGGGCTTGCTTTATTTCAGAGTTGTGTGAACTGCTACGGAGTGTACCAGATAGGCAAAACCTAATTATAATTGGAGATGTTAATATTAACATTTTGCAAAGTGAACTAGACCCGACGTCAAATAGGTATTTAAATACCTTGAGTGAATTGGGATTGCAGTGTGGAATCCGAGATATAACGCGTGAGTGTATCGTAGCGGAGAAGCGGACGACGTCCTGTATCGATCATGTGTTTGTACGAACTGTCGGCGGCGCAGGTACGATTAAAACTTATACCGTTACACATAGTATAGCGGATCATTACATCATAGGTTTATCATTAGAAATAGGCAACACGGTGTCCTCGGCCAGTACGGGAACCTATCTAAATAATAAATTAATATGTAAAAAATTAAACGACATAGACTGGTCTGATTTATTGAGTTGTGATGATCCAGTTAGTATTTATTCTAATATTGTGAGTATCTTTCAAGAGATTTATAAAGCATGTACTTTTCAATGCGTTAGGGAGGACAAAAGAAAGACACAGGTATGGATAGATAAGAATTTACAGAGTTTGATAGAGAAAAAAGATATTTTATTTAGAAGATGGAAATCTCAGCCAAAAAATAATAATTATAGATTAGAATATACTAGACATAGAAATTACACTACTAAACTTATTAACCAGGCTAAAAACAATTATAGAAAACAGAGCCTAATTAAATGTAACGGGGATATGAGAAAAATTTGGAGTAATATTAATAGTTGGCTAGGACGAAATAAACTTTCAGTGGACAGCGTCATTGAAAGGTACATGTTAAAAATAAAAACTAAAACAGAGATATGTGAAGATTTTTGTGAAACGTTTACTAGAGAGATAGAAGACATTAAAAAACAGCACCGTTGTAGGGAATTATTTTTAAATAGGAATTCGTATGTGCGCGAGAGTGACGTTAGTTTCAGATTCAACTGGGTGTTGCCAAAACATGTAAATAAAGTTATTGAAAACATGGATTGCAATATGTCGGCGGGATCGGATGGGATCAGAGTGAGAGATATAAAGAAAATTAAAATTAAAATTTCACCGGTAATAGCACATTTTATTAACTTAAGCGTACAAAAAGGGGTGTATCCAGACGAATTGAAAGTTGCAATAATTAGACCAATACATAAGCAAGGGTGTCATACAGAGTTTAGTAACTATAGACCGATAGCAATTTTGAATGTAATTAATAAAATAGCCGAAAAACTCATTGTGGGACAAATGACAACTTATTTGGATAAAAACAATATTATTAATGACGCCCAGCACGGCTTCTGCTCTAATAGAAGTACGTCAACGGCTTTAGCAAAGTTTGTGGATAAAGTTAATAATTCTTTAAATAATCAAGAACTTGTTTTGGTTATTTTTATCGATTTCAAGAAAGCGTTCGATACTCTGGATCACGTCGGCCTATTGCAATCAATGGAGGAATGCGGGATCCGAGGTCCAATGAATACCTGGTTTAGGGAATATTTGAGAAATAGAAAACTCAAAGTACGAGTCTGTGGGGCGGAGAGTGAGCGCGGTGCGGTAAAACATGGCGTTCCGACTGGCTCAGTCTATGGACCAACGGGGTATAAAATGCATGTAAATAGCATGCCTAATGTAATAAAACATGCAAATGTGTATATGTTTGCGGATGACACTTGCATTGTATACAGCCACAGGGATCCTTCTGTAATACGAGGTGTAATGCAGGAGGATTTTAACAATATAGTTCGTTGGGCCCATGACAATGGAATAATCATAAATATAAATAAAACTAAAAGTATGCTTATTGTATCTCCATATAATAAGGGGCCAAAAAATGATATACGGATAAAAGGGCATTCTTATGACTGTCTACATATAAATAGAAATTTAAGTACTAACTGTCAGTGTATTTATCTCGAAAATGTCAATACTTATAAGTACTTGGGGGTAGAAATAGATAATAAGTTTAGCTGGATAAATCATGTTGATTCGGTTTGTAATAGACTAAGGTCAATATTAGGCAAGCTACAAAACATGAAATTTATCGCCAATAGAAGTATCATGTACATGCTTTATTTTGCATTGGCGGATTCTGTAATTTCGTATGGATTGGGAGCGTATGGTCCGACGTTTCCAGTTCATCTTAACAAAATTAAAGTGTTGCAGAAAAGAATGTTAAAACTACTAATAAATGAAAATGTCAAAAAATCACTAGGTGGAGATTATGAAAAATTATTCAAAATTTGTAAAATTTTACCAGTAGAATCAAAAGTAAAACGGGCTATTATTATAGAACAATATGGTAATCATGATTTTAAAAAGAAAAGGGAGCATACGTACCCTACCCGCTTAGCAAAAAAATTTACATTGTTGGTGCCAAAAGTTAAGAACTATTATGGGAGACGGGAAAGGAGGTGGCTCACTCCCACGTACTTAAATGAATTACCACAAGACTTGGTTGAAAATATTACAAGTAGAAATCACTTAAAGTTTACGCTAAAAAGGCATTATCTGTGGCTCTGTCCATAGTACATAGTACTATTATCTATCTATTCTGTGCCATAGTGTAAGGGTATTATGATTTATGATAAAAATATAAGGTTAATTTAAGGAATAGGTATAAATAAATAGAATGTAAGGGTTGAAGAGAGGAAAGAAAAAAGAAAAAAAAAAAAAAAAAAATTGGTCGATATCTGAATTTTTATATATTTTTCTATTGTGAAAATTAAGATAGGTTTGTTTGTTTTTATGTTTTTATTTTTTGTTTCTTATTTTCATTCATTATAACGTAGAACTAAAATGTGAAGTTACAGCATCACAAAGTTTTTAAAAATATTTAATATTATTATTTGAAGACATATGTTGCGTGGAATAGATTTGGATGGTAACTAAATTTACATTGTATGAATTGTCAATGAATTTCGCTTGGCAATTAATTTATACATCTACATGGTGGAGATTCATTGATAAATGAAACAAAGAACGTGATTTAGTAAAATCTAATGTAAAAAGAATTGTTACAGCCATAGTACTCACACATGTACATACAATGCTACTATACACTCATTTAACATTTAACATATAACCGCATACATACACACTCACACACATAATATATACACACATACTCACACGACACATCTAAACCTTCCACATAATACATTCCACGAGGGCTGACTGCCGACAAACTGTCTCACAGTTTGGCAGATTGTTATAAGTGTTTTTTATATTGTTTATGTGGTAATAAATAAATAAAAAAAAAAAAAATATCCGAAATGAAATAAAACGCACCACTTCGTAACTCTAGGTATATATATAATATTACCAACAGCAAGAAACACCTACTTTTTGCAATCATTTTTACATTGCAATATAGAGCAACCTAATAAAATGACGACTTATAGATAGTGGCAGGAAGCCGCTGGACGACCGCTGCCAACCGGTCATGCTGGAGACGTTTGAGGGAGGCCTATGTCCTGCAGTGGACTTCTTGCAGCTGTATACTAATGTATGATAAATTTTGAAAATAGAGCAAACCGGTACTTGTCAATATTCTATAAAATGTAAATGTGTATTTAGACTTTCATATCAAACGATGCACGGCTTGCATTGAGAACGTACTAGACTAGAAGACTGAAGGGTATTTTGATATTCATTCTAAATTATTCATGGCTCTTGAAATGATACCGTTTGTATTCCAAGCTGATACCTCTTGTCTTGTAAGTTAGCGGAGTTTACAAAATATTTAATTATTGATATTGAGAACTACTCACAAATTCGTGTAGATAGCGTTTTGGAAGTGTCTTTCTCAAATGAAATTTGATTGGAATTTATTCATTAAGCTGGCTAGGATTGTAATACGGTAACTGTGTTGCATAGCGTTCGAGATCCACGTACAATGCTAAAAGTATATATTTTTTACAATGATGATAGCTCGTCGTCTTTACACATAATCAAAACTCATTAATATTTAATTAGTCACCTTTTTATGGAACTCTGAGGAAGGTACCTACTGTAAAAGTCATCACTTTGAAAACTGAAGCGAATGTGATTGTGATAAAAAATCACGGACAAAACCCATTTTTTGATCAAAAAAATCAGACATTAACGATAAGCTGAAATAAGCTGGAGTAGAAAAAAGCTTGATTATAAAAGTTTAGCTACAAAAAGAAATTTATGATTATAAATTTAAGAATCAGATTTCAGAATCCAGACTCCAGATGATAACCACTCCATTTAGCTAGTAGATCGGTAATATAAAATTTATTGTTTAAAAACGTTTAGAAAATTCAAAGGACAAAATTAAATTTGAAATGAGTAAACAATGTAATAAAAATAATCTCGTTTAATAGCAGTAAAGTCGATATAAAAGTGTAGTTAACATAATAAAATACCAGCGTTACTCAGATCGGTAGGCACCATCTAATCTTTCATTTACTATTAAAATTCAAACGGTTAACTTTTTATAACCTAAAAAAACACAGGTTAACAACGACCACGTTTTATGTTATATTTTTATTGCTCATTGACTTGATTGGGCTTTATCGGTGATAAACGATAATATAATGTAATTGAGACCTTAATTTCTATGTGATAAAGATTGTGTTTAAATAACCAAAAGTTAAACGGTTGGTGGCGTGTTTGTTGGTATCCGGAAAACGGTTGTTTTCGACATGCGGTTACCGGATAAAGTCCAGTTTATGTTCACACAGCGAAACAGTTTTCAGTCCCGAATATTTTTATTATTGTTTACAATTTTTTTATTATTTTCGCTTTTTAACCAAAAAGCAAAAGGTTAATTTCATATTGTTTGAATGCTGATTTTTCTCTTTGTTCAATTTGATTTAAAATTTGAACAAAATATTTTTTCACTTCTCATGCTCAGAAAGTGCTTATTTGCGCAGGATATAGGCTGCACAAAATCGAATTTTGTGCACAAGGGCAGAAAAGTAAACTCATAAATGTATCTATATTAAGACAAAGGAAATAAGCCATACAGCCAAACACAACAAAAAGTTCAGAGATAGAATTTGTTATTTTATAATATTTACTTTAATTTTTTTGCCTTATGTGTTTTTAAGTCATCATAAAAGATATTAAAATTTAAATTAAAGTACGGTAGGTTATTTAATTAATTTAAGAAAATTATTTTATTACAAAATTAATTTATTAGTAGGCTGTATAGGTCTGCAGCCCAAGCCTAATTTCAAAGTCGTAAGATTTAAAAAAAAAAAGCGGCGGGAAATGGGAAACAGGGTCTTGTTTTTCTTGCGTTTATTTATTTATTTCCTCGCAATCGAAGTGAAAAGCAGAGTTTATAACTCGTCCACAAAACCATTTCTATCCTCGACATTACTATCAGCCCTCGCCTTCGGCTCGGGCTGCTAAAAGTCTCGGATAGAAATGATTCGTTTTGTGCACTTGTTGTAAAATCTACTATTTAAATTGTTGGATGTTGTTTTTCATACCACATAAGTATTTATTTTTATTTGTTTAAATCGACACCTCTAGACGAGAGATTTAGTGACATTTTTATTATTTACAATATGGGTTGCTTCAATAATTTCTCATTTTCCTGGAAATGTCATAAAAAAAACCTGTAAATTTTTCTAACAGACATATCTGATATCAGGAACTTAACAGGATATTGTGAAACCGGCAACCCTTAATTTAAATTTATGCGAATAAAAAATAGTCTTGTAATATAAAGGGTGAAAAACCCGATAAGTAATTTTAGTATGAAATTATCTTTAGGATGTAGCCTTATTTTCGCAGTGTCGCCTGTTGCCGGGCCAGTAAAGACCTTTATTAGGGTTCGGGGAAGAAAAAACAAGCAAAATGTATATTTTATACACCGCGACACAAAAATTAAACCGTCAGCTGACGCGGAAAGTTATTTCGGGTTAACATTTTAGGATCCTTTTATTGAGTATAAAGAAATAAATAAAACGTATGCCTTCTTTACATATGTAAAAATTACATGTTTTTTTAATAATAATAAAACAACGGTTTCTTCCTGTTAGATTGTGGCTTTCAGGAAGGCTTTTGTCTGGCGGCATGCGGCAGTGCTCTAGTGTATAAGTGAACAGTATATGCGATTAACAAAAGCAGTTCGAATAACATTATATCTCGTTCGTTTCACTATGGTATGAACGAGAAAGACAGTGAGGTTAAAACATTTTATTGATTTTAGTAAGCGGCATACATCAATATTTCCCGTTTTCACCAACAATTCGTATTTAAAAATCTATTTTAACAGCTTTCGTGGAAACGCGCATATGCGTTCTTTATTTGGCTGTGTTTTTATTTAAATTTACTTTTTACTAAAGAAAATAACTTTTTGAATGTGATAGTCATGTGGTACCGATGTAAAAAAAAAACCTGTCGAGGATTTTTTTAAATAAAAAAAATAAAATGTTATTTTGATAGTCACTAGATGGCGTTGTTCAAACCATTCTTATATTCAAAATAAAATTTTAATATAAGAATGGTTTGAACAACGCCATCTAGTGACTATTGAAAAATTATAGAATTGGTACGCTGCAGATAAGGTATAATGCTATCACCAATGATTTATTGGATCGATTGTATAGATAGCTATTAATAGTTAAATGTGAAAACATGTAGGCACTTTAAAAGTACTTCATGAATTTTCAAAATGGTCTGACTGAAGTCACACATTTCAAGCATTTAAATATGCATGACTTTTAAGTAGATTCTGTTGTTCAACTAGGAAGTTACATTTGTCCGTGAACAGTTTTAAATGTACCTATCTACATAGGTCTTAATTCATTCTGTTGAATTTATAATGAATGTACCCATGAGAAAGTGGCCTGAATCAAAACTCCTGTATCTACAAATTTTGTCCTTAACTGAGGTAGTACTGGCTAATTAATTAGTTTATAGGGTATACTCGAGAGATATGCCATTTATATTTAACATGGAAGCTCCCGAAAATAAAAATACCGGCCAAGTGCGAGTCGGACTCGCGCACTGCGGGTTCCGTACAAACCTGTAGGTATATTGCGTTGACATAGAAGTTTGATTTTGTAACAGCTTAAAGGTATTATTATATCTGAGTATTTGATGTGAATTTCAATTTAATACCTCTACGTGTTCATGAGGAAAGGAGTAGTAAGTTTTTTATTTTTAAAATTTTTATTATATGAATGATGTAATTAAAAATTGATGCTTTTCTCATATTCCCGTTTTTAATTTGTTTTGTTTAATACGGTTTTAATTCCCTATTCCCGAGTGTCGAAAATACGTCGAAAATGCGGCATAACCGGCTGTATCTTTTGATTGCGATGGCTTAGAAGATTGATTTTTTTACTGCTCTTAGGGACAGTAGACCTGAGTTTTGATATGAATTTCAGCCTGATACCTCCATGCGTTCCATAGAAAAAGGGTCTTGACAGACAGACAAACAGACGGACATACAAACAGACAGACAGGCAACAAAGTGATCTTATAAGGGTTCCGTTTTTTTCCTTTTGTGGTACGGAATCCTAAAAATTAAATTAACATGAAGTTATAAGATAAAGGAATAGAACAGACAAAGTAGGACGAAGAACCTGTTCACACTCTCGTTTTCGATTAACTCTGCGAGAGTGTAAAGCCAGCATTAGCCACGGCGATCAGAGATTTAGATTTTTTATTATTATTATTTTTTAATGTAAGAAGTTGGCAAACGAGCATGCGGATCACGTGATGTTAAGTAATCACCACCACCGATGAAGCACAGAAACACCGGGGGAGTCCCTGAGCCGCTGCCGGCCTTTTAGTGCATGTATGATCGCTTCTTACGGTTCCCAAGTCATAATCTGTCTAAAAGCAGATAAATCACCGATCGTGGCTACTAAAAGTTGTTTGACTACTACTATTATTCTACTCGATCGTGGCTACTAAAACCTTATTCTAACCCTTACCTCACCTTTCGTGAGATCCGTAATTTTTTTTACAAAATGTGCATTTCGGCAGTTCCATAATTCGTTTGATCTGTGTTCCCTTCTGTCGCCACACTATGCGTTGTGTAGTTTCCATTTACATGACTAATTAGTTGGCTGCCAGCCAAAGACTGCTTGTACCAAGGTGCCAGTACTTGTATAAGTACGCCCGATTGTGAGGTAATCATCTGTAGATACGATTATGTATGTGTGTTTAAGGATATGAATGATCTGATATGAAAAAGATATCATAATATTTACTTATATGTACTTCTTTCTTCTTTCTTAATTAATTAATGGCGTTTCTGTCGTGTCTTAACGACACATAGACAATTTCGCCAATGTCGAGTATTTTAAATGAACACTTTTTAACAAAAAAGTACACTTTAAAAGGGCAACGTGGTACGGTGAGGATCCGAGGCCGCCATCTTGACGACCTTCGTTGACAAGGCGGCGATCTCGAATCCTACTTATATGTAGTCGCGCACCTTTAATTTGCAATACCTACCTAAAAAGGGTGATTAAGTTGTAAGACTTACTAATATTATAAAGGTGAAAGTTATGTTCATGTTTGTTACTTCTTCACGCTCAAATGTTTGTGCTAATATTTATGATATTTGGTATGTAGGTAGCTGATGCCTTGGATGTTACACACAGGGTCCTTTTTATTCTGTAAAGTTCGCGATCCCCGTAGGTTTAGTCAACCATCTGATAGTCAATGGCGCTTTGAAAGTAGATGGCGCTGTTATGCATAAATACATGCAAACGAAGTTGCGCGGGTTTTGCTAGTTAAGAATAATAATAAAATAATTTATTTTTATTTTTATTTTATCTAAATGATAATTAGCCTTGAGATTGAGACAAGACAGAGTTTTCATTTCGTCCGTCGTAAAGTTTTGCCGCCCAAGAGTTTCGTTTTCAAAATTACCTTCAAAACTTATTACTTTTTTGATGCAATGTTATAAAAGTTTGTACACGTTGTGCTAATAAAGGTGAAAATACTTTTGTTTGATCGAGATATTATATTTTTCAACTTCATTGAAATTTTTATTAGTACGCGTGAATGTTCTTTGTAAGTTTACTCGTCCGAAAACGTCTCATTCGAAGATGAAATACGTGTCGAGACGGCATGGCAACAATTCAACTTTTTATGTTATTCTGTTAAAAATGTCATAAGAAATTTTGATTGAAGTTTTTACTTGGATATCATCTTCTGAGTTCTTCTTAGTAGTATCTAAACTGGTGGTAGGAAAATATTGTGCCGTAGCAGCTAAATAACACGTGGTTTTCCATCGTTATACGGAGAGAAACTGAATTGCTCAAACCGGCTCACCTTGGTTCGCGACTACTCGCGAGGCACGCTCGCAACTTTTCAAATTTGCCTCGTCGGGGGTCACGGCTCGCGACAAAGAAGCCCGAGCATGGCTCGCGAGCCTTGCTCGGTTGGTGTGGACACGGCTATTGGCTGACTGTACGTAACGTAGAAATCTCTCGTACCAACACCACAACCAAGCCAAAGTGCCAGAATCTGTAAACAAGATTAACGTCTGTCTTGCCGCAGGTCGATTAGAACTAGCTGGCACCGAACGTTGTTTGCTTGGTTAATTGTTAAAACGTATACCACATTGACCTAAATGCGATGAAAGGGTCCCTGGTTGAACGCAAGACGATCTAAGAAACCAGAACTTGTCCTAATCTTAAATAATTTAATTCAGAAAATACATTCCCTCTGTTGAGGATAGCACGTAACTACACTGGGCGTCAAAAATAAGTAGTACAGTTTTAAAATTGCAATTACTCCTAAACTATAGAAGTTGGAGTTTTGAAATAAAAGTCATTTTATAGCAAATTTAACAAATTTTTCTAAAAATAATACTTTATTTAGCATTAGTAAAGTTTTACACTGAAAATTAGGAAAAAACTAAAAAGCTAACCATTTTGAAGGAACTATCAAGAACTTAATTTTTACGTTTTGGGCCTTGTTACCACTTTAGTAACTTGTGTTGCCGCCTCGGGCTCTGATGACAGCTTGGAGCCGGTTTGGCATGCTGAACACTAAGTTTCGGAGGCGGTGTTAGGGAATATTCACCCATTCTTCTATCAGGGCCTGTTTTAGAGCCCTGAGGGTGGCGGGGGGTGGTCTGAGTCTTCTGACTAGCCTCCCAAGCTCATCCCAGGCGTGTTCAATCGGGTTAAGATCTGGGCTTCTTGATGGCCAAGCCATCAAGCTGATGCCAACCTCCTGAATGTACTCTTATACGAGATGAGCGGTGTGTGGCCGGGCGTTATCATGCATTAGTATAGCTCCATCACCCATATTTGCTAAATATGGCCCTGCATACTCGTTAAGGATCTCTAATGCATATCTTTCACCAGTCAGAGTGCCATTTTCTATGACCACTAGCTCTGTGCGACCCTCTGAAGAGATGCCAGCCCATACGTGTACAGAGCCCCCGCCGTATTGAACTCTTTCCGAGATGCAACCTTGAATGTATCGCTTACCAGGTCGCCTGTATACTCTCCGCCTTCCATCGGAAGTGAATAAAGAAAACCGAGACTCATCTGTGAACAAAACTCTTGTCCATTCTTCTTCGCCCCATTGTACGTGTTGACGCGCGTAGCGAAGTCTTACTACTCGATGCCCTGTCTCAAGTTTGGGGCCATTTGCTGGCCTGTACGACTTCAGGTTGGCTTCAGCATGTCTTCTCCTCACTGTACTCTCACTAACGTAGTCTCTTCGGGTCTGAAGAAGCTGTTGCTGGACCTCAACTGCATTAAGGTGACGATTTCTTAACACAGTAGAGACAATTAAGCGGTCTTCTCGGGTACTAGTGCACCTGGGTCTGCCATTACTTGGTCTCCTTAGATGGTTTCCAGTCTCTTCGTATCTTCGCTTTACTTGCTGGATCGTTCTTAGAGTTACACCCACCGTTCTTGCAGTACGACGCATACTGATGCCTACTTCGAGAAAAGTTATGATTCTTGCACATTCTTCTGGTGAAAGAGGCATGATTAGTAAAGTTTACTCGCTGAAGACACATTTGCTTTTGAATTGCAATTGATTTATCAGCAATAAAGAAAACAATAAAAAACAAAAGTACAAGCCAACAGTTTAAAAAAATAGTGTTTTTATTTATTAAGTTTTTTTTCAGTCAATCTTTAAAAAATGATATTATGCATGAAGTTTTTATTAAATGAAATTGAATTGTCTTTTAACTTTTTTTTATTTCAAAGGTCTAGCTTCTGCAGTTTAGGAGATATTGCAATTTTAAAACTGTACTACTTATTTTTGACGCCCAGTGTAGATTAGTGGTATTTTTTAATGCATATTCACACAGTTTAGTGAAAATGTTGCAAAGAAATTTTACAAGGAAGCGTTTTTCGTGCAAGCTTATCCAATTTTTGTATGAATTACCATGATACAAACTTTAACTTTAAAGGTTGACATTTATTTTATTTATTAACCGTAATACACAAAGTATTACCTACTCTAATACTTGATACAATAGGGGGACTTAATGCTAATTGTATTCTCTACCAGTCAACGCTTGGGAGTGCTGACAATTGCGGCAATGTATAGATAATTATAAAGAATATTTCTGATATCACATACTAAACATCTCTATGTAAGTAAATGAGCATCAGTGGTGAACTTTAGGTTGAAAAGATTTTAATTTAACAAGGTCGGCAATAAACGAGTTCTACACGTGTTTCAAGGTTAAGCGTTTTTCGGAAAGTGGTATAAAAAGAAACGACTCCTCAATACCTCTAAAAATAAATCCCTTTTCCCAAACTGTACTTAATATGGCTATTTTCATTACAGTACGAGAAAAAGCTTAGCTGCCGGAGATATGGCACTGATTTCCTTTGGGGTTACAGATCGGTTTTTGGACGATAAGTGATATTGTTTTACTTTTTCTCGTTAAGCCACAACTTTATCAGAGTTCAGATTTATGTATATTTTCCTTTGTTATTTACAACCCTATCATATTATTTTTATCATTGGTACCTATTATGTTCTTTTATATTAACTAGCCGTTCTCCGCGGTTTCGTCCGCGCTGATTATGTTTGGTGATCCTATTTATCCTATTATCCTCTTTATCCTATTATCCTCTTTATTTAGCCTATGTAAAATACCTATAAAATTTATAATTTAAACCCCTTTGTAAATAAAAAAAGATGGACCAAGGTTTAGGTAAAAAAAAGGTATAATACTGATAGTTTCAGTAATAGTTCTGTTGTCTCCTGATCCAAAGTAAATATTTCATAATAAAATATTTATTATCTACTTAAATAAACATTATTTACCTATACGAAACGAAAAATTTATTCAATTTGCATTAGATAGAAATGATCGCTCAAATGATGAGTTCAAACTCAATTGCAAATACCCAATTACCCTTCCGATTTTCCCAATTTTCGCAATTCCAACACAGTAATATCCAGCATTAGTAAAACACACCAATTCAATCACGTAAATAAACCGTCTAACATTGATTCAAATTTGAATTCATTTACCTCTAATAGTAATATTTGTATTGAGGTAAAGTTTGTGAGTTTGTATGGGGTAGAATCTAAATAAATAAATAAAATAAGTTTTTTTTGCCACATTATTTGTTAGTGTCTTACGAAACAAATTCGGAAAACCCCAGGCGGGTAAAGCCGCAGGCAACATAGTGTTTATTATTCGAAATGAGCATGAAATAGCGGAATAAATATAGATAGATTGGTTTGCTGCGGTCTAAAGCCTGCTGCAGGAGCAGAAGTCATCGTCCATCGTAATAATATAATGAGAACAGATTGACCGTCGCGCGTCTGCTTGATTAAGTATGCATGTTGTAAGTACTTGCTAACAGTGTTCTATTTCACAAATAAAAATCAATAAAATCTGACAGCCCTAGGATCTTGTTATATCAATGAATAAATCAATATAAGTCTCGGTTTATTGGCTTTAATTAGATTGAACCCATTATTTGCGTTTCACTCCATTTTCTTTCGAACACAAAAGGCGTGTCGGTTTTGAGGCCTTTTCCTATGAAATTCAATTAGCTTATTAAAGAGGAAATTACATTCGTAAAATAAATTACATTTGCAAAGGTTAAACGTTGAAATATCCAACTTTGCTGTAACTTCATTTACTTGATTTCGTTAGTGAAATTAAGTTTTAAATGTTATTGAAGGTGACTTTTTGTATAGTTACTGATCGATAACTATATTAATGGAATTGTAAGTCTAGACCTAGTCAAATAGTTCTATTCTAAAATTCTTTGGAATTTTTGTA
The DNA here is from genome assembly GCA_905163395.2 of Endotricha flammealis. Taxonomy (NCBI): domain Eukaryota; kingdom Metazoa; phylum Arthropoda; class Insecta; order Lepidoptera; family Pyralidae; genus Endotricha; species Endotricha flammealis. The sequence goes on along the minus strand of LR990864.1, from coordinate 4,856,490 downwards.
TATTTAATCAATTTCGAAATAGATATTAGTCGCACTAATTTCTTTGTGGTTAAGATTGTGCATTTCAAGACAATATCCAAGGAAACTTTTAATATTAGTTTCACAATAACAACTCATAACAAGTTATTTATAGGTATAGGTCTCATCATCATCACCATAACCCATCATCAACCGTCATCATCAGCATGGTCATCATCAGAATGGTCATCATTTCAGCCACAAGAATGCCACTGCTGGACATAGGCCTAAAGTTACAGGTATCAAGTTTCATAAAACTAATTTGCATAACGAGATCGTAAATGTAATAAACAAATATGACTTCCATTGCTTTATTCATTCGGAGTCATTTACGAATAATTCTACTGGGAACGTCAATGTACTTACGAGTACAAGTAATAGCAATTCTGCAGAACAGAACACAGTAGTTGCCACTTTTATTTTTCCCGCAAAAGTTATGCAATATCCCCTGGTTCTGCACTTAGCACGTTTGCTGGTAAGTGTTTACTGGATGTGGCAAGGTTATAGTTTTTATTAGAATTTGTACCTCATCTGGGTTTTTTAGATATAAAAAACAAATGATATGTAGTGTAGAATCTTTAATAAAATATTTGTTGGAAAGAGCAACTGTAGCCTGAGATACAGGTTAAGGCCTTGTTCAGGCACAGATGTCTTATATTCTTTGTAAACCAAGTTACTTGAATTAAGATATATTATACATAATATATCTAATTATTTAGAAGAAACTCTTGAACCTATAGTGCTGAAATTTTGCACAAAGATGCCCCTTATAATCTAGGCAAGAGATAATACGTAATTTTCCTTACGAGTTGTGCAAAAACCTTTTTAATAGGATTTTAGTCATGTTGTTTTTTTCTATTACTTTGACCACGACTATAATACAGCTGACGCCCAACCTTGGGAAGCAGGATATACGCAGACGTAGATGCGTAATTTTCGCTAGTATTTTATTTTTATAAACTGGATACGTTGTTGTATTTGGTGATTGACCATACCCGACACTAGGTGCTTCCAGTATTTCTAAATCTTTAATGCAAGTATATTGAGGTCAAAGCGCTTGATATAAGGGGTGCAAAATGGGCGAGCGGAGCGCGCTTAAATGTGATTATCATGTGTGCATTTCATGAATAACAGCGTCATAGTTTTCTGTATAAAACTGTGCAAGAAATGCCCGATAGCTCATTAGGTAGTGATTAGAGTACACTTTTGAATCTGGGAATTCCTGTATCGATTCCTGAAGAAACCGGGATCTCCCGGTTCTTTCGGTACTTCTTGCCGACCCGCGCCGACTTGTCGGCCCCGCGCTGGAAACCTGCCGCTCTATGTAAGCACCTTTAGGAATGGTTTTAACTGTGTTAGGAATTGATTGAAGATAATAATATTTTAGGAATAGTTTAAAATGAGCATTGAATTCAGGATGATGGATTAGAAATGATTTTGGGACGATTTTGTAATTTTAGCACTTTTTTTAAGAATTTTATTGGTAAAAACATTTCGGTAAAATATATTGTAGTTTCCGAAATGCGTGCTACTGTTATTTCAACAAAGCGTAAAGTGTATTTAAATTGGACAAGCCCTTGTCAGAATCCAATTATTGTATGCACAGGTTCCGGCCCAATATCTGAATCGAATTGATATCTTAATTAAACTTGCGTGGTTGCATTTTGGATTATGTATAACAGTAGTAAGGTTTTGGGGTACCTACTGTAAATATATTATTACGCTAGCAAATTTTGTAAATTCGTTTGCATGGTAGGTTCGTTCAAAACTTATAAGTAATAGTATTATCCGAATTCCTAATTTGTTAGATTTTGCGTGATCCACTACCTAAGTCTAAAGCTTTTTTCAGAGTGATGCTGGCGAGACGCGTCCGCGTCGTTGACAAGTTTCAACACCGTGCTTGGACCAACGGACCGCAGTGAAACGGGTTTCAATGTACAGTTGTGTATAGTCGTCATCATAGCGACAAACATAAGAAGAGAAGATTAGCTATTTATTTTTAATGGAAAAGAGAGATAGATAGAATATGCTTTGCTTGTAATACACAGAAGAAAAATACAATGAACATAGACAAATATACAAATATGTGTAATTACAACAAGGCGGTTTTATTGCTAATAGGAAGACACGAATTCGAGATCCGGCAGCGACAAAATCATAGCAACGACATTTTCACCCAACTGAGTGATTAGAACTCAACAAAAAAAAAATGTCTGAATAAACAAAACACAAGTTTCCCCGTAAACGATAATAATATGAAGAGACTTGAATAAATCCGTCGTATATCTTAAAGAGGAAAAGCTCTCGAATGCGAAAACATCTTGTCCCTATATCTACAGAGGGGCTTAGACAAAGGGCGCGATACGCCCTTGTTATACTCGCACTATTTAATCCCGCCGTTCTTCCGATGACCTGATAAGATCGTTTCTTTCAGACCGGAAAATTATCAGGAGATGAAAGGTATTCGAGGTTTTGTATGACAAATATAATAATTATCACTACATGTTACCGGCGGTTTCGCACGCGTAAAAATTAGCCTATGTTGCGCTCTGTACCCCTGACAATATGTACACAATTTTTCATAATGATCGACTGCTGAAGGAATAACAAACAAACAAACTCACTTTCTCATTTATAATATTAGTATGATAAGTAGGAAGTAGGATGTCATACGATAGACAACCAAGTAGCCCACTTGGGGCTTCCTGATGGGAAGTAGTCACTGCCCCCTTTGAACATCAGTAACACCAGGGGCGCTACCAATGCGTAGTCTACAAGGAAGGAAATAGGGAGAAATGGGATAGGATAGAAGTTAGGCTTTCGGAAGTATCACTTACGGAACGAAACGTATTGGTGCTTCACGCCGATATTCTGTGAGAGGGTTGGTACTTATAACCTGGTCCAGTTAGCCGATTCAATAAATCCACGGTCCCTACGTATAAAGAGTCATGTCGAAAATGCAATTTTTTTTATTGCATAATTCGCTTTAAATTGATCATTCATACGTACATATACACTTTACGAGAAACATGACGTACCTATATGGAAACAACTACTGATTACAAAGAATTGGTTACGTACCTATATATTGATATCTTATACATGACCTTTTTTATTGGCAACGCTGTACAAAAGGACATGTAATGGAACACGCCGTTTTGACGAAGTTTACGCTATTTGCGAAAGATTCTCCAATAAGATGTAACTGTTTAGTCGCTTTAAGGAGTCTGACTATTGAAACGTACATACCATTACCGCAACAGGACCATAACCGGTCGCATTATTTTGCTCTTTTCGACGTATAAGCAGGTATCTCAGATTCATCTGACGTAGTTAACAGCGTAGAAACAGTCATCTAGCAGTTTTACCAAGAAAATGAAAAAAAAATGAAAAAATTTCAATATACTACTTTATACTTTACTAGTGAAACCCGCGCAACTTCGTTTGCGTGTATTTATTTATGCACAGCAGCGCCATCTATATCAGATTTTTTACCAAATCCTACGGGAATCGCATACTTTTCGGGATAAAAACAACTATCATAAAAATTGGACCAGCCATTTGAGCGTGAAGAAGTAACAAACATACACATAACTTTCGCCTTTATAATATTAGTAGGATATAACCAGTAAGTAACACATTATAGAAAAGATATAATTATAATTGTAGATGGAATTGTTTCAAAAACCAACTTGAAACTTAAAAAGGCTCTCCTGCAAACTTCAGTTTTAGACTTGTCGCTTCGTACGACTGTACAAAGCGACAAGTCTAAAACCACTCTTGACTAAGAGCAGGTCGACGTTTACATATCGGGCTTTGTAACATTCTTAAGTTCTATGTCATAAGAGTCAAAATTGTACTGCAAGTGTAAAGCTCAACGTGCTCCTAGCCCTGTGGGGCAATTCACGTAACAAGAACCGATTCTAGTTCGATTCAACGACACTCGCTGTCTCACTCATACAAAATAGGAATTGAACGGGACAGCGAGTGTCGTTGAATGGAACTAGAATCGGTTCTTGTTACGTGAATTGCGATCTGACTGTACGTAGCGTAGGGACCGTCGAAATGCTCTACCACTCCGCTAGCCACCGCCCTCGGTATTGCATGGATATTATATAAATCTCTTCTTGGTTGGGTCTTGGATGTTTATCTATATTATGTATTTGTTATAAAATATAATATCGTTGAGTTAGTATCCCATAACACAAGTTTCGAACTTACTTTGGGGCTAGCTCAATCTGTATGAATTGTCCCTATATATTTATTTAAAAATAAAAATGTAGACTTACTAAAAATATTAATTAGCTACCGTTGAATAAACATTTTATTTTTTCATTGAAATGGAACTGAATAATATAAATTGGATCAATCATTCTATAGTCAGCTTATTTACACAAACTGACGAAATTATATTAAGCACGGTACGGTTAATTTGTTTAAATCGAATGAAACTGATCGGAAACATGAAATGTGATTATGAAATGGTTACTTTGATTTCATAAAGGTATTATTACATTACGGAGGTATGGGTCATACTATGGAAACATTATTATATATAACCATATTAAATTGTTAATAATATTATTATAACTATATTAAATTGTTTATAAACAAAGATAAAAATAATTTGAGATTAGAAGCGTTAGAAAATTCAAAAATTATAATAGCGAAAAAAATTAAAAGCTGTCTAAACCTTTTTTTGTTTGACTAATAAGTCATGATTCTTAAAGAATTCTTCATCTTTTCCTCTTCATCCCATAGCCTGTCACTGCGCTCCACTGATAATCTCACACTCCTAATACCCGTTCATTCCTCTAAATCCTTCGACCAATCCTTTTCTATCCAGGCTATGAGACTATGGAACAATTTACCGGTAGCCATCAGAACTGCAAAATCCATTGAGGTATTTAAACGACAGGTGAAAAATCACTTCTTAGTCTTTAATTCTTTGCCTTCAAGTACAACGACATTTTTATTTATTTTATTATTAGGTATATAGGTTATGTATGAATATTACAGTATTATTTGTATTTCTGGTAGGTTGAATATGAATATTTATATAATATATTATTGTAAGTATAGTAATATAATATTTGATTGAAGTTATTTATTAATTTTTGTTTTAATATTTAGATGTCCTAGATACTTATCTATCATTTTCTTGTTTATTATTTATTTTCTTGTCTTGCTAGCCCTGCCCACTCCATACAGAAATTCGTTACCTTAAGGTTGCCTCGAAAAGATTGCTTTTTAGCAATAAGGCCGCCTTGTTGCATTTACACTAGTTTATAAGATTGTTTTTGTACTTTTTCCTGTGTGTAATGCAAATAAAGAGTATTCTTTCTATCTATCTATCATGACACTTACTCCGTTTTACTTAAATAAAACTGAAAATGTTTTGAAACTATAAAGTATCAAGTATACGAATTACAGTTTTATTTGCTATTAATTTAAAATTAAAATTATATAGCATTGAAATTAAAATCGCAATAAAATATTATTTAAAAAAGAAACTTTATTTGTTCTTGAAAGTTCAATTTCCCTATATAGTATATAGTCCCTATATATTTATTTATTTATTTCATCTTTTTATTTATATTATTGTCATCACATTTTTTAGCTACGTTAAATTCGAAAATGTCCCAGTTTACTTCACATCCAGTGGACGTTCATCCTATCAAATTTTCGTACTACCTATCTATTTATGTACGTTTGTGAAGGACGACCCTGTAATTTTATAGGCCCATTCAACCATTAGTGTGCCAAAGGAAATGACTGGTCATTTCCTTATTTGTATTACTCAGGCCTGGATTCAGTAAAATTGCTAGGAGACTATTCAATAGCTTATACGTTGACCTACTTTACAATAAAGAAAAAAATATTAGAAAAAACCCACGAGCGTTTTTAAAAAAATACTGAAACTTCTGAACTTTTCTTTTTAATTTTTCCAGTCGTCGGTTTTATTTCGATACCTAGTTAGTCATTCCCGCCACTTTGTTCAAGTGGATGTTGTTGAAAAAAATACTATAACGCGTATCCTTACTAATATTATAAATGAGGAAGTGAATTTGTTTGTTTGTTTGTTTGTTATTCCTTCACGGCTTGACTAAGCAGCCGATCATTATGAAAATTTGCATACATATTGTTAGGGGGGTTTTTATCCCGTGAGAGTGTGTTCCAATGGGGAAAAAAATCTACTATAGAGGTATGTATCGGCCAACAGATGGCGCCACAAGTCGCGCTATGGGTTGTTTTGTAGTCAAACGAGATCTATGTCATAAAATTAACGCGAGCGAAGCCGCGGGCAAAAGCTAGTCTTCTATATTTTTGAGGATAAAATCAATACTATATAATAAATTTTAAACTTTCTAGAACGAATCCCCTTCCGGTTTTTATAGTTTGGAGTAAAATAAATAGCGCAAGAAAACAAGTTTCGGACTTTTGTTGCATTCAGCATTATTTTTTATTGTTTACGTAGATACGCGGAATGTCAAACACAATAGTGTCGCAATACCAAAAACATCATAATACACTGGGCGTCAAAAATAAGTAGTACAGTTTTAAAATTGCAATATCTCCTAAACTACAGAAGCTAGACCTTTGAAATAAAAAAAAGTTAAAAGTGTTATTTATAAGTTGGCAAATAAAACGTTTGCCGGTTATTCAACCCGTAGGTAACTATTTCAGCTTCAGTGGTACCTCGACAAGTCACATCACACACACTACATTGTGTCTTACACATCGATGTAAGTCTTACAAGGATATACCTACTACGAAGCTTGACGGAATGGAATGCTTTATTAAATAAATAGAAAAGCGATTTGTTTCAATAACAAAAGGCCTTAAACATAATCAAATGTTTCAGCATAAGATTTTTATATTCACATGTATAAGTAGTTCTTATGTTTTTTTATTTTTGGAATTTCGAAAAATGTTACCAATTTAAATATAAAATGCACGAGTACGTACGTCGACTGTCGTTTTATTTCATTTATTTGAATGACATCACTGAACGATTTATCTCTGGAGTCCCATCAAATCAAATTAACGCCGCCCTTTTTTTAACAGTTAACATTAATTTAATATGGTGTTTTTGGTACACGTCGTTATTTCATTATATTCAACATGCCATGCAGGTTTTGCGGCAGAGATGTAAAAGGTAATGTACAGTCGCCTCCATAAATATGTAATCACTTTAGGACCTTGTCACTTTCGTATATGATTTCAAATTACTTAAGACATTTGAGTGAACATGTCAACAATGATATAGTTGTCAAAGCGTATACCGGCAGGTAATAAAAACATAGCTTTCGATATTCGAAATTGACACTTGTATAATCTTTATAGTCTGTACTGCTCTCTCTACTAATTTATAAGTTTACACATTTCTAATTAATATATTCTTCCTTTGCTACCACTTTTTTGTCTACTCAATTCTCCTATTTAAGTGGTTATGGGCCCAGTACACTGGAAGGCGGCTAAAAGAGTTCTTAGATACCTAAAAGGTACTAAGGATCTCAGTCTTCGTTTTTGTAAAGGTGACAACCAACCTGTTGTTGGTTACTGTGATGCTGATTATGGGAATAATATAGTGGACAGACGTTCCTTTACGGGATATGTATTTATGATGAGCGGAGCTCCTGTCTCGTGGGAAGCGCGTAAACAGCGCACAGTAGCCCTGTCTACCACGGAGGCAGAGTACATGGCCTTAGCAGAAGCTTGCAAAGAAGCAATGTACCTCAAAACTCTCATCGCTGAAGTCTTCGCTGTCACACATCCCATTGTCATCCACTCTGATAATCAAAGTTCCATAAAACTCGCTCATAATAGCACGTATCACTCGCGTACCAAACACATCGACGTCAGACATCATTTCATTCGTGACGCACTTGCACAGCACCATTTTATCATCAAGTTCATTCCTACAAATGACATGGTTGCCGACATTCTAACAAATCTTTGGCCAAATTAAAACACTGTAAGTGTACAAATTCCCTAGGCTTACGTTAGGTTAGATGTGTACATGTTCTTAGTAGGTAGGTGTTGTAGTGTTTAGGTATATTTTTAGTGTGGTGTTTGTTTGTTGTACATTTGTATATACATACAGGGTGTTTTTATTACGGGGGGGTGTCAAAGCGTATACCGGCAGGTAATAAAAACATAGCTTTCGATATTCGAAATTGACACTTGTATAATCTTTATAGTCTGTACTGCTCTCTCTACTAATTTATAAGTTTACACATTTCTAATTAATATATTCTTCCTTTGCTACCACTGTTTTGTCTACTCAATTCTCCTAAGTGACAAGGTACTGAAGTTATTACATATTTATGGAGGTGGCTGTACCTGAACTGGTGGCTATAAAAGAAAATATGATTTAAAAGAGCTTGTAATAGATCAATTTAAATTACTAGGAGATGACGAGAAATCAAACTGACAGAGAAGGAGCATTTCTATCACATGATGGTAAGAAATTTTCATGCGTCTTCGGATGGTCGTGTTCAGAATATTAAATTCCGATCTTAGGGACCACGTCGACCGCCAAGTCGTTCACGAAGCAACCACTTGAAGACAAAGTAAGTACTTAGTAAAGATTGACTGATAGATAATATGTCAGTCTGCCACATTAGCTTGCGACCGTGTATCTGTCGGGTGGCCGCAACTGTCAAAAGCAATTTTTATAACTTTTTGAATTTATAAAACTAGTAAAATCAAATAAAAAACAAACTAAGCCATGTTAATTCCCTCGCTTACAAAACAACATTCCAGTTACCTCTCCACATTTTGTAGGACGACAATCTAACAATAAACGTCCCAGTTTTGCGTTCATTTGCTGGAAGTGTTGACGCGAGACAATGCAAGGACTCGTTGGCAACGTCGCGGTGTGCACAATACATTGACGGTTATTCACAACTGCATAGAAACAAGTTACTATCGGAGCAACAATCGATGCAGCATCGAACGGTTTGTACTTTGTAGCATTGTTGTACGGTACGGTAATTCAATAGTGTTGGTGGTGACAACCGCCATCGGAAATATATCAACGGTGAAAAGATAAAAAATGAGTTTTATAGGTATTGCAGTCAGTCTTTTCAAAGGCTTACTTAACTAAAAAATGTGACAATTAGAACTTTTCAAATTCAGTAAAAAAAAAAAGAAAAAAGTCTATGTAGTTGTTAAATGTACAAAATGATACATTATATATAACTACTTAATATTGAGACAGTGTTAAAGAGATCTTACCTCTCAAAGCAAGTAAACCTTAAGTTTTTTTAATGTAATTCTCAATGGGTTTTAAACGAAAATTTTTACTTAGTAATAATCAAAATTTCACCGAAATACATTGAAAGTTGCCTGAAATTCCCTAATTGTTTTACTTTTCCTTTGCCTGGGGGTTCAGGTTTCTCTAACGTTGGCTGGATCCATGGAGAATGCAATTAGCATTAAGTTCGCCTTTTTAATAATATACACAAAATAAATGTCAAGAGTTTTTTCTCATCATTTTTCATTGCCCATTTTCCTTTAGTTACTAAAACTAAAATTATATTTATAGAGACGTAGTTCCCTGCTGAAACTAGAAGACTTTTTTTATCAAATCTAATCATATTTTGTAAGCATTTTCCTAAATTAAATGTCATGATATTATTATCATAAAATAAATAATAAAAGCGCACAGTTGGTAATGCAGATGTCAGTAACAGAATGCGGCCGAGCAAGAGATTGCATCTCAAGTGCTTCAGACCAATGCAATGATAATGTTAACCGACTACTTTAAATTTAATGTCAATTTACTGCGGTCGAAAAATATTTCCCGATAAGTTCCTATATTTATTCTTTCATTAAAAAAGATTAGGTAGAAAGAAAACTTATCAAATTTTCTTGCCCAAGAGGTATAGCCGGCGCTTGCGTGAAAGGGTGATTTTATGTTAGAAAGAGTCAAAAATCGTTTATAGGTATGACAGAGGAGATTTGAAAAGAAATTACCTTTTTTTGATTGGACGCTTGTATCAAAATGAAATCAAATCGTTTATTGTTCTCTCTTACAATCTAAGGTTACATGTTTTGTTCTTAAATAATTAGATTGTG